>BGNK01003004.1:4476-39336 GCA_003297005.1 Symbiodinium sp. clade A Y106 | reverse complement strand
GCTTCTCCTTCCCCTGCCTTTCCCCGGGGCCGGAGCAAAAAAAAAAAAAACCCTGGGTGGTTTTTTTTGTTTTTGCTCTGGCCCCGCCGAAAGGTCGCGGCGCCCAACGGAGCGCAACAAAAAAAACACTTTGCACACCCGGGGCCGACAGCAGAAAATTTTCTAGAAACCAATGACGCGGGGCACGAGCAAAAGGGCCACAACAAAAAAAAAACACCCTGGCCGTGCTCCGCGGCTTCTTTTCGTAAGGGGAGTTTGTCACATGTCTCGGGTGTGTTCCTACCGGGAAGCGTGGTTGAGAGTTGGTGATTCAGGGCGACCACGAGTAGCTGTACTAAAGCTGCTGCTACAGTAGCAATAGCTACCCTTCTGTTTCTAGTATCGTTCGAATCATTATGATAGAGGCTGCGACGTGATATGCATTTATCTGGTAGCAGTGTTTCAGAGTGTTAGTGCTTGCAGGGTCCCTACATGGATCCCAGCTCATGGATCCCTGTACCCTAGATGATGTCTTCCTGAAAGGTTGTTGGAGGCGGAGAAAAATTCTCGATCTCGCCGCGGCCTAGAATCCTGGGGCGAGGGTTTAGGGTTATCATTAGTGTCCGGGTAAAAAATCCCAAAGGGTATAATGTAAGGCTATGAGTAGTTCGTAATCGTACCCTGACCTGACAGTCCCAATCGTTATACTATAGTATAACGATAGGAACTATACTGATATTACAGTCCCTATGATATAAAGTATAGTCCCTATCGTTATATTATAGTATACCGCAGCATCCGAGTCTAATCATTGTAACAGCTGCTTCCACTTCTGCGGCTGCCCCAATACAGCTCCTCAACCGGCTCGTGGAGTCGGAAGCTCGCTGGTCTTCTGTCTGATTCTGATTCTTAATGTAGGAACCTGATTAAGAAACCTTGGGCCTTTATTAGGGTTCCTTATATGAACCCTACTATTTTGGGGGTTATAGGCCCAGGGTTTCCTAATCAGGTTCCTACATTAGTAGGGAGTGGGGGAACGGATTATGGAGACGATTGTTGGGGAAAAAATAGGGACTACTACAGGGATCCATTCCCCCATTCCCTACTAAGCAACAGACAGTCTTTCAGGGGTCGGGGTTTAGGATTTAGGAGGGCATTGGGAATTGGGTAGATTCAGCTGATGGTATGGAAAGATGGGGCTTAAGGTTTAGGAACGAGGGGGGTTGGAAGCTTTTTTCCTGTGATGGATGACATTGATGCCGATATAGAACATCGAGACTAGGACTGCTCCTGGAACAACAAATATCCGCGTTACTACAGCTGTTGCTACCCTTGCCGTCGATTTTGCCTTGCATTTACTTTAGGTGTACTTGCAGACTTAGTCTTCATCTCAGCCCTGGCAGCCGCTTCTACACCCCGTAAGTCTTGATTGGTGGAACTGCTACTTTAGACAGCATGGCACCTGCCGGGTCTTCTCCCTAAGCCACAGTTCTCCGCAGAACGTTCCCTGGATGCACAAGACATCTGAAGCTTGTTTCGATTCTGACTCATATGCGCAATCACCCCAAAGCCCTATTCATCCCTATTCTAAATTAGTAAGGCCCCTTTACTAACCGAAGGTTGTAGGTTCACTTAACTTGCACCTCTTGGCCTTTGCTGACGCAGTTTGCGTCCAGGTTTAAGGTTCCTTTGACGGTGCCTATTTCAAGTAGCTTCAGGGGTTTAGGGTTTAGGGCCTGGGTTTAGGGTTTTGGGGTTTAGGGGTTCAGGGTTTAGAGTTTAGGGCCTGGGTTTAGGGATTTAAAGGGTTTAGGGGTTCAGGGTTTAGGCCAGCTTCTTGCGGAAGGGACCCTGACAGCAGCCCTACCACAAAAAGAGCACATGAAAAGGGGTCTCCATGACTGGTAGCCCCAACACGAAAGACAAAAACATTCGCTTACCAGTAGGTTTGCAGAAGTCCAATACTTCATTGATAGTACACACTCATCGAAACACCTACCTAATAGCCTAGCTCCAGGTGGTTTTTGCCAATAGCTCCAGCGCAGATGCAAGAGGCACCTGCACTACAGGCTCGAACTGCAAGAAAGGGAACTATCCCTGTATTTGAGCCCCATCCCGCGAGAGTAGCCTACCCTGAAGTTCTTTTTGTTTCCATTACCTCTGGTTTGCCGGCTGAGTACTTAGGGTAGACTAAGGTTCTTAGCCGCGTTCTTATCCAGATGCAGCGTGTACCTTGAGCCAAATGGCCGCAGTATCTACTCTTACCTACCCTGCCCTCCCCCTGCCCAGCTATGCACAACCCGACATTTTCTATTTTGGAGTTCGTGTCTGACACTAATTCGTTTTTGTGCCCACCCCTGCCCCCAACCCCACCCCCACCCCTGCCCACCCCTGCCTGCGCCGCNGTTGTGCGTGAGCCGTCAGCCAATCCGCTCGTTTTCCTCCCGTGCCCTCCCCGCCCCCCCCCCAGCCCGGCTATCCACAGCCCGTAATTTTCTATTGGGGGGTTGGTGTCTGACACTAATCCGTTTTTGTGCCCCCCCCTCCCCCCAACCCCACCCCCACCCCTGCCCCCCCCTGCCTGCGCCGCCCCTGCCCAGCCATGGCATTTTGCATTTTGGCACTACCTCCTACTACTACTACTGCTTCTACTGCTTCGACTACGACCATGTCGACGATGACGACGACTAGTCCTATTACTGCTCCTACTGCTTCGACGACGACTACGACTACGACGACGACTACTACTACTACTACTACCACTACCACTACCACTACCACGACCACGACCACGACCACCACGACCACGACCACGACGACTGCCACTGCCACTGCCACTACCACTACCAATACTACTACCACTGCTTCTTCTACTACTACTGCTGCTACTGTCACTGTCACTGCCACTGCCACTGTGCCACTGCCACTACTACCACCACTGCTTCTTCTACTACTACTGCTGCTACTGTCACTGCCACTGCCACTGCCACTGTGCCACTGTGCCTCTGTGCCACTGTGCCTCTGTGCCACTGTGCCACTGCTGCTGCCGCTGCCACTGCCACTGCGACTGCGACTGCCACTGCAACGACGACGACTACTGGAAATAGTCAGAATAGCGGTGTTCGTGCCCATAACAGCACCAGGACATTCGAGGACTGTTAGCTTCAATCAGCATCATCGGAACCATGCACTTTGTCAACCGTGCCGTGTGTGTCCCGTTCGCACAGGTAGACTGCACGAGTCGTCTCTCGGCCCGTGCCCGGTGGGGTTTAGTGCGGCTGTAGGGCTGTAGGGGTTGGCTTCAGGGCTTTGGGCCCAAGGGCACAGGGTTCAGAGCATCATCAGGCTCATTGTCAGTATCCGCATAGCTGTCATGCCACAGCCATGAGGTCATCAACATTACTGACTCGAAGTGCCAGTAGTGATCAAGGTGCTATTCGCAGGACAACAGGTCGATTGTAGCCGGGACGCTTGCTAAGGTCTCTGGATTTAGTTTCAGGTGGTTGGGACTCAGGAGCTCGGGACAGCCTTAATGCTCAAGCCATCGGGACAGCAATAGAAGATCTCTACAAGTTGGCAACACATCTGCCGAGCTTTCTGAGGGACCGAAAGTCCCCAAAGCCCACGCATGTGTAACGTTCTAGGGTCGGTAGGTTTTACATGGTTCTTCGGTTTAGGGTCTGCTAGACCAAGCCCTTCTGAGGGCAGTGTGTAGTTTTGGTGTCTTTAATTAGGGGCTGTGCATTTCAGAGTTGAGGGTCGAAACTTCTCCGTGCCTGACACCCAAATCAGCATCGTTGTTAACATCTCTACCCTGCGCCATGACATCTCCCTGAGCACATTGTTGTGTCGGCCTTCTCTCTTGCAGGAACTCTTACTCTTTTTTTGTTCTCTCTCTCTCTCCCTCGCGTCTTCTCTAAGAACCCAACCACCGAAAAGTTCCGGCCGTGCAAACCCGGGCTTCAGATTGCAGCTTCGAAGCCGGCTACCAAGCAAACCATTCTAGAAAACTTGCTGGAGCCTAACCCCGCCCCGGCCCGGATCCACGAGGTGATGTGATCCTAGGACTTGCAAGTTACTCTTAAACTGCGCCCTGTTGCCCTCAAAACCCCAAAAGCCCCCAAATCCTAAAGCCCATAAACCCTGGTGCTTCTGCTACGGCCTGTGGCCCAAAACCAATGCAAGCGAATGGCGCGAAGCGGCCACGCTTGGCCTTCGCCGTGAAAAGCGGCAAGGCATGCTGGTGCATCACAAAAGACAGCTGATCAGATGCAGGTACATAACAAATGAGAACAGCAATAGCAGTTAGTAACTAGTTACTGTAACTAGTTTAGTATCATCCTGACAACAACAGAGAGACGTACTGAGTTACTGTTTTACTTGGTATGCTCCATGTTGCTATTTCAAGCTCTGTGAAGCTAGCTATCATCTGATCTGTCTACACATTACAATAATATGTAGCCACCTGCACCTGTGCAGGCTGCATTGTTTTTGTTTGCTTTTGCACAACGATTGTGTTTCGTCTTTGATCTTGTCGATCCATCATCGTAGCTGCTCTTTGTGAAACACTACGAGTCACGATGAAGAAACCACCACGCAGGGCCCCGAACATGTCCTGACAAAAATGCATTCTGACCCTAATATAGGGGCGTTGATAATTACCTATACAATGGTAGGGGTTCCTTATTATAGTGATAGTTATCTCTTGCCGTTCAGCCCTGAAGCTGCAACCTGGGCCAAGGCCCCAAGTACTCAGTGCGGCATACTTAACACAATGAAAACCCTAAAACCTAAACCCCAAACACGCACAGATCGTCCTGCTGGAGAGGCCTCGCGCGTCAATGTGTTTGCCTCCGGCGAGAGCTCCGAGGAGGAGGTTCAGGCCGCTGCCCTGTTGCTGTGGCGTCTCGTGCCCAGGGTTATAGCTAGAGGCGATGTGCACATTGTGGAGAGGTTTTTGTGCCTGAATGCAAGGCTACAGCGAACCCAAAAGGGATCAGAATGCAGCACGGGACAACACACGACGAGAAAAGATCCAACACAAGGGGCTTTGCAGTCACCTGGCCTTGTCTTTGTGCCTCTGGCATCCTTCAGCGTACGTACACTATGTTGACAGATGACATGATTCAATGATGAGGCAGATGAATGAGACATAGGAGGCTACACATGCAGAGAGCGCCGACTGTAAAATCAAATGCGGCGAGAACACCAGGCAAATTTGTGTTGCCATCAACGGCGCTAAATACAGTGCTGCATAGCAGATTGCATAGACAGTTGCGCAGCATCAGCAAAAGCGATACCCACTCACTAGTCAGATGATTTGCAGGAAGTCACCGCGCAACTTAGCACACGTGTAAAATTCTGTATAAGTATGTATTCATACACGCACGTGTATATGAAGGTGGCGTTTAAATATGGGTATACCTGTGTGCACATTGTATATACATACACACGCATATATATAGAGAGAGAGAGAGCGGGAGAGACGTGTATGTAATTACATACTTATGGCCAGATATGATGATAGGTGTTTCTAGATTGTTGCATATGATTATACATGTATATATGTATATGTATATGCACATACATTTGTACGTGTGCATATATACATATTCGTGTGCACAAGCAGGTATTCAGTAATATAGGAGCCTTAATAATTACCTATACTATTTTGGGGGTTCCTTATTACAATTATCGTATAATGGGCCCAAAACCCTATTCTAATTATTTCGGCCCCTATATTATAGGAATTTGTTCGCAGAGACTGGGAGGATGCTACTTTGCCGCGGCCGGCACCTTCATCGGTTTCCGCAGCGAGCGAGGACGGTTTGGGCTTGCTCTCAAGGGTACTTTAAGGGTTCCTGCATCAGAAGTAGCTACGTAGACTGTTCCGTTAAGGGATCTACAAGAGTGCGGCATAGGGTTCATCCAGGATTTTATATGGTTTCTTTCGGGGTGTTAAGACTTGTTGAGGTGTCTTGCAACCTCGAGAGTTCAGCAGAAGCAGATGCAGGTAGACCCTTCCGTTTTGGCCTTTCTCAATATTGACTTGATTCAGGAATCGGGGTTGCTGAGACGCATACCGGTTCGATCCGGTACGTCTTCCATGGGTTGTTCAGTTTTCAAGGTGAAGACCTTGTCCTCTTCAGCTCTCAACGGATTCATGATTTCATCCGGCCTATCCTACTTCGTGGATGGAATGTCTACCCTACCCCAGCAAACCTGCAAATTCGGAGACCTGAGCCGCCGAATCCAGCACCGTAAAAAACAGAACACAGAGAAAAGCTGAGGCCTGTTTAGACTTTAGACCCGGAAACCCCAATCCCAAGCGTGCAGAGGACTTCGCCGCGGAGCTGAAAAGTTCTTCCGATGCTTTCGAAGGCCCAACCGAGTCTTGCAACCGGAATTCCGGAACCCTCATGTCAACCCATAAAGCTTAAGGTTTACAAATGCTTAACGGCTGAAACGCAACATCGACTCAACCCCAAAACCTGAACCGTCGCGAAACACTTATAGAACTCTTTTGTAACCTTAAACTTTAACCCTAAACCCTAAACCCTAAATCCTAAACCCTAAACCCTAAATCGTTAACCCTAAACCCTAAACCCTAAACCTTAGAGAGTTGATTTTTCATGTCAGGCCTTGAGCCCTAGAGCCTTTGAGCCCCAGACCCTGGTCCCCGGTTCGGGGTTTAGGGATTGAGGTGTTTAGGGCTTGAAGGATCTGGGCTTTGGAGTACCATACTTTAATGCTTTTTTTCTTAAAGGAACCCTTATGAAATAAGAGTTTATACTTTTTTCTCCCTGGTTACTTGAAAGCCCAGGGATGCAGGGTTTCGGATTCAGGTATCAGGAGTTTTAGGCTTCAGAGATTAGGGACTGCATCAACCAAACACCCAGTTCCCCGGTCTTGATCCTCAAGGCCCAAACCCAAATGTTTCGAACTCCTCATCTCTAAGTGCTGAATACAGATGTCTACCAGCCCCAAACTGGCCGCAGCACAGCAGCAAAGAGGCTACCGCAGCTCTTTGCGTCCCGACCCTGGATACAGATAAGATTTCAAGGATGTCGGTTGCAGGATGAGCGTAGATAAGAGTGTAATGGTCACTGCTGAGATGTTGTCATCTCTATATGACAAGCATAGCAGGCATTACTTAGCGTCAGCGGCAACCATAGTATTGGTAGTTGTCAGAAGCGCTGGAAGCAGCCGCGATGGTAGCCGTCGTCGTCGCCGCCGTCGTCGTCTTCTTCGCATGTGTTGTCCTATTCGTCTTGTCCTCGTCGTCGGCACAGTATTGGCAGTTGTAGTGGTAGTAACAATCATGGTGATCGTGCCTTAAGTTTCTGCCCCTGCTCCTCCTCCGCCTCCTCTACCTCCTCGGCCTCCTCCGTATCCCCTCCTTATTGTCGTCGTGGTAGTCGCAACATCAACCCCCTTGAGGTGAAATTGCACACTATTGATCATCATCACCGGCTCTACTCATAAACAACGTGTTGTCCTTCAGCATTGTCACCAGCATGATCGTTACCTTCATGACCACCATCATCCGAGCAAGCATAGTGGAGGTATACTAGGCACTAACTTTCAGGTATTAATGTGCATGAGGCCTTTTTTGTAAAAACGTTGGCCTATTTTAGTGCGTTTTTCTGGTGCTTATTCGAGCCACTACCAAAAACACGGTGGTGGTCTGTGTTTTTTTTTGTGGGGGGGTGGTCATGTCTGCTGCTGGTGAATCTTCAGGCGCCCACGACCCTAAACCCCCCCTCCAAGCCCCAAAGCCCTGGCCCTCAAGCCCGAAACCCCCCTTCACCCTCAACCCTAAATCCCCCCCCTGAGCCTAATCTAAACCCTAAACCCTTAACCCTAAATTCTCGACCGCCTCTGAACTAAAACCCCCCTCCAAGCCCTAAACCCCTGGCCCGCAAGACCGAAACAACCCTAAACCCTAAATCCCCCTGGGTTTAGGGTTTAGGGGTTTAGGGTTTAGGGTTTCTCGGCTTCCAAACTGAGCCAGGTTTGGGGGGGTCACGGACAAGCCAAAAACTTTTGGTCGGGGGGGGGGGGGCGGGGGGGTTGGGGGGGCCTATTACGTACACAGGCCGCAACATGAGCTTGAAGTATAAATTCTCGTAGAATCGCTATGACGATTAGCAGCAGTCATGGCGTCAGGTATAAGCATCCTTGTCATACTATTGACACGTTGTCTCGTCGTTAGTGGCAGTTCCTTCAGCTGAAGACATTATAGTTCCAACCATGCGGCTGCTCCTCGCCACGCACTGCCTAGAAACACCACTAGGATGGTTTACTTCAAGGGGTTTAAATTGATGCCCAAAGTCCTGAACTTCCTCAACCTTGACCAACCCTGTCGGTGCAAGTTGCTTGATCGATCGCAGGTTCAGTCAGCGAGACGCAAGTGTAGCTCTGAGTAGCCTGAATGAATGAAGTTGTCTGAATCTCGCCTTAGCCTACGCATCCTTGAAACCCTAATGTAGGAACCAGATTAACAAACACCGGGCCTATAAGCTCAAAATAGTAGAATTCATATACAAGGTTTCTTAATCAGGTTCCTACATTATCCCAAACCCCAAATTCGAAGGGGCCTTCAACTCCCAGCCCTAAACCCTTATAAACTCGATAAGACCTTCTTATCAAACACGTGTGCGAGTAAAAGCCAGCGAGCCCTGAACCTAAAGCCCAAAATCCCAATCCGAGTCACCTGACCCTAAACCCTAAACCCCAAAACCTAAACCCCTAAACCCCTAAAACCCGAACCCTAAAGCCCCTAAGTCTGAGACCTGAGCCTCTAATATAAAACCCCAGGAACCCTACACCCGGAAACCCTCAACCGCTTAACCCTTAACCCCCAAACGAGAAAACCCGAAACGCCATAAACTCCAAAGTTAGCTCCGAGGCGCGAAGAATGGCCCTTTGTATCGGCGCTTTGCGGCTCTGCTGGACTGACCCGACATGTGTCCTTTTGGAGGGCGGAAGGGCTTAGGCTTAGGTGTTGTTCATTGTCGCTATAGTACAGTCTACCTGGCGGGTTTGGGAGATTGTGACGGTGTTTAACGGTTTATCGGATCTGGAGGTTTCGGGTGTTTAGTTCCAAGGAGTTTTGGGGGGGGTTGTAGGATTAAGGGGGTGGGAGGGCTGATCACAGAGTATGACAGGTGCTCTCTGTACGGACTGAAACTATGTACACCGCAACCGAAGACCATCCAAGGCACGAGGGCCTGAGGAGGAGGGTTTCGGGAGCACTCTAATCAGTGCTTAACCTTTGAAAATACAGTACTCCTTTTGAAGGGTCGAGGGGAGGAGTCTCGAAATTCGTGTTAGAGAGGACTAGCAAACCGCAAACCCTGGCAACCCTTTGGCCCTGAACCCTAAAGCTCCAAGACCGTAAATCCTATAAACCCTATGCTATAGACCCGGAGCCGGAACCCTACCAAACCCCAAGCATCATCATCCCTAAACTGTCAAGACCGAAGTATATGTAAATTATCTGTCTTGGTTCACCCTGACTTAAACCGTCAATTGCAGCTCCCACCCTCTGCCCAACCACCGAAAAATAGCACTCGCCATAGCCCTGCCCAATTCGAAGTCACCCAGCCCCAGCATACCTCCAGCCGATTCCAGGCCCCTCCCCAGTCCCCACAGCCCACCCGTCCCAGCCCCAAATTCGAAATCATGGTTGCACGCAAAACGTTTTGCTCAAAGCTTATTGGCACCCTCAAGCCTTATCAATTTCTATAAGGCCTAAACCCTAAACCCAAACCCTAAACCCTAAACCCTGCAAGCCCTAAACCCTAAACCCAACAGAAGGGTCGATCCTGGGGCCTGCACCCAAACCCTAAACCCCAAAAGCCTACACTTCAAAGCCCGAATCCGGAAAAGCCGCGGCTTCTTCGCAGAATGGCGAGAGGGGGATCGCTTCGGGAGCTTGCGCCTCAGTTTGCGACTTGGGCCCATGGGTGTGGGGCCATGGGTTTAGGGTCAGGGTGTATTGAGGCGTCTTGGGGTTGAAGGGCATATTCATTGAGGGTTTTGTTGAGGGTTTTGTTGGGTTGAGGGCTTTGGGAGAAGATCTTGATCTTGACTTAATAACAAGGGTCGGGTGAACGGCTTAGACCTGCAGGATTTACGGTGTTGGTTCTTGTATTCTTGGTGATAAGAGGTCCGTGTTTTCAATTGGGTAGGGTCTTCTGCTATGGCCCAGGGGTGTTGGGGCTTAGGCTGTTGAAGGGTTTGCAGGGGGGGNGGGGGGGGGGGGCGTGAGGTTCGGGATTTCGGATTCATGCTCGGGAAATTGGGGGTTGGGCGTCGTGCAGTTGAGAGATGCATTAATTAGATAGCCCCAAAATCACGACTCCTTGTACCCTAACCGTAACCCCCTGCACTCCTTGACCTTGAAACTCAAGCAAAACAGCACGAAAGCACCATCCGAAGTGTTACTGCCATGGCCCACCAATAATGTCGTGAAGTACAAAATGTTGAAGATTTGTCAACCTGGAGGATCTTCAAGTTCACTCAACCGCTAGCAGGCTATCTTCCAGAGCAAAACTAACCGTGCTGTGATCAAGGGCTTCGTAACCCCTAAACCCTAAACCCTAAACCCTAAACGCCTAAACCCTGTTAATGTTTGGTAACATTCTGGCCTTTGTCAATACTCGTCTTGCTCACGCCCCTGGTGAAATCGGATGCCGCTATGACTACTAATTGTAATATCAGCAATCCCCAGACCCCGAGGCCTGAATCCTGAATCCCCCCAAAGCAGGGTGAATCCTTTAGCCCTGGACCCATACCCCGCCAACGCCCCAAGCCCAGGGCGCCAAGTGAAGTAGGAGACTTCTCAGGTCCTGCAACCGCCAACCCCAGGACCCCAACCCGACAGCCACCCCAAGCTCAAAGACCATTTCATCAGGCGGGCCTTTGTAGCAATTATTACTATGATCAATTATTGCTATTATTACTATGGTTACAAATATCAGAACTATTATTGTTATTGCTGAATTACGATTAGTGTTCTTTCGTAGGTGGACACGGGCACCGCCGGCCTCGGGCTTGGTCTGCTGGGTGCCACCGTCAGCGCCATGGCCACCCGGCTCTGAATCAAAGGGCTCCGGTAAAAAAAGGGGTTCAGAGTTGAGGTATACGGGGTTGGGGTTTAGGTATAATAAGGGTTTCGTGCTTAGGGTTTAGATATCAAGGTATAGGGTTTTAGGGTGTAGGTAGGTGTGGTCATCCCAAAAAAGAGTCCTGATATTCGGGATCCTTGATCCGACCTACCTTCATGTCACCTCTTCAGGCCTCCAACCGACCGAGGAGCAGAAATACGAAACACCCACCTACCCTTTTGGGGACTTACTTGTACAGTTCGCCCCAAGGCCTTGTCCGAATCACGGATCCCCCTGCATTACACCAAAGCCACCATCCTCCCAGCCCTTTCCTTCATCTGTCGCAAACTGGAGGTACAACTGGCTGACTTGCGCCGGGCCTCCAGCTTTTTGATTCTCTGCATTTCTGCCCAGGCAAGCCAAGACCGTCGCTTCGTCGTTTTGGATTGTTTCATTGGAGGACTGTGAACCACTATACAGTATCCCCCTACGAAATCCTACGAACCACGTCGCTGCGACGCCCAGGTCCCACACCAATCAAGCTCCTCCAAATCATGAACCAGATTTTCGTAGCCCTTGTACCGTATGAAACCTTCTCCAATCTACTTACACCCATGCCACATCAAAGCCACGTGAGCAACTTTTAAGCTTTTTCGGACGGCTTTCGCTGGGGACCGTGCTCATGGCCCCACACGCTTTAGGTCTGTTGAAGTACTACCTCCCGTTTTCAATCGGGTACATTCGGCTCCCCTCAGAAGATGGAAAAAAACTTAACTGGGCTTTGGAGTTCCATACTTTAATACTTTTTTTCTGAAAAAAAGTTTATACTTTTTTCTCCCTGGTTACTTAAAAGCCCAGTTAATCCCCACACTCGAACCGAAAAGAAAGGTTTGGAACTCCCCTCCGAGAAGGGTGAAGAGTCAGTGGCCTCAGAGCTCTGGGGCTTTCTTGGAGTCCGGGGGTTTGGGGGCTGAATGCTTCGGATTGAAGACCGTTTTTGTCAGCGTTGCTTGCCTACTACTCCCTAAATGCAAAATCCGCTTAGACATGGCTCTAGTCATTCGAGCATTTCAGTTTGAAGCGTTCTGGGGTTCAAGTCTTCGACCACGAAGAACCCGACCCGAATGGAGCTCTAGGGCTTGTTCTTCAGGTATGTCTTGCCGATTTCGAGCTGAACCTTGAGTCGTAAAACCCTGAACTTCGACTTGAAAACCGAAACTGCCAGAGGGGAGAGCTAACCCTGAACCCTAAACCCTATAGAACCCCAACCCAGAACCCTAAACCCTGAACCTCTCCTTCCTCCCAAGGCTTGTGCCAGCAGCCCTGGAGCTGTTTGAGGCACCAGGGGTTTGGGGTTTAGGGCTTTTGTGGTTTCGGGGCTTAGGGCTTTTGGGGTTTAGGGGTTTAGGGTTTAGTGGTTTAGGGTTTGTTTAGGGCTTTTGTGGTTTAGGGGTTTAGGGTTTAGGGCTTTTTGTGGTTTAGGGGTTTAGGGTTTAGGGTTTAGGGGTTCAGGGTTTAGGGCTTTTGTGGAATGCTGATCCAAAGGGCCCAATCATTAGGCACTTAGGGTTCGGATAGTAGTGATGCAGTTTTTTTGGAGAGTTTATGATTAGAAGGCACTTAGACCCTTAGGGAAGGAGGTCGAGTGGGTTTCGCAGGAGTTGCATCGTGGGATTTCTTTGCAGGGTCAGGGGGTTTAGTATGCGGGACCATAACTCAGTCTCTCCACGCTTATTACTGCTTACAAACCCTGCTCCAAGTCCTTACAACCATGCATATAGCCGACGCGTTCATGAACATTTACTCGGCCTTCAGCTGGCATTCCTTATGCGAGTTTTGCTGGGAGAATTTAGGGCTTAGGGCATGGCCCGAACACCGAAGCCTCCAAGCTCTCAAAGATCCAGAGGCCTCGGGCAACTACTGTGCCACACTGTCTTTTCCCAGACCCCCGAAAGGATCTAGAAAGTAGATCCCTTAATGGTTCCTATAAAGACCCTTTAGTAGTATAGGGTCGCAAATTAGGGGATCTACTTTTTAGATCCTCCCGGGGGTCTGGGTTTTCAAGAAACAACGGTAAATTTTCGTAAATCTTACGATATATAAGCCCCCACACCTCCTCGGGCCTTGGATTGAAAATGGAAGTCTTCGCCCTAACTTCAAAAGCCCAAACCCCCAGCCCCCCCCCCCACCCCCAAACAAAAGAAAGCATAAACCGATGGGAGCTCCAGAAGCTCTAGGGCTCCAGTTGCTTGAATAATAGGTGCCTGGGAGTTTAGGGTTTAGGGTTAGGGTTTAGGGTTAGGGTTTAGGGTTTAGGGTTTAGGGTTAGGGTTTAGGGTTTAGGGTTTAGACCTACTATATAGGCAACTGGACAGGTTCTTTGTCGCGCAGTCTCGGCACTGCCAACTGCCATGCCGGGACTGGCGGCAGCCACGCCGGAGGATCGATCTCGGCTCGACTTTATGTAGGGGCCTTAATTAGAATAGGGTTCCGTCAAAACGTTTTTTGAGAGCTATTATCAGGAATCTTCAAGGGTACTATAATATAAGGGCCTTAATAATTAGAATAGGGTTTGGGGGCCCATTATACTATAAATATAATAGGGAACCTCCAAACTAGTATTGGTGATTATTTCGGCCCCTAACCTAGGGGGTTTGGCGCTTAGGGTGAAGGGTTTAGGATTGACGTTAAGGGAGTTTAGGATGCCGGGGGATCAAGATGATTGAGTTTGGCTTGCAGGCTGGGTTTGGGGTTGGTTTACAGTAAACTCTATAAAGTTGGAAACCGGATGAAGGCCAAATAGTCTTGGGATTCCCCATACATTACTCTTAAGGCTTGAGGCTATTGGGTTTCCAACTTTTAGGCTTCTACTGTAGGGTGCTGCCAAGGTTGTCGTGTTTAGGTTCAACTGGTTTGGGGCCCTGCTTTACCCCCCTGCTATCCTCACCGGACACTAATGTCTATAGAAGGTCCCAAGCTGTCGGCAATGAGGGTTCATGATGACGATGGATATCCTTGCTCGAGTCATGGCCAGTATATTAGCTTGTGTTGTCTGTGCGTGTGATGTAGTCTTCTCGCCTAGTCGCACTAGCAACAATAGACCCCGGTAGGCAGCAAGCTTCCCCAAGCTCCAGGCCCTAAGCCCTATGCCCTAAGTCGTCGTCGACATGCCAGGCCTTTATGTCGGGTCTCCAGCGCCGCTGGCGCTTGGGCGAAGCTGCGAGAAGTGAGGAGGTCGCAGATGAATGTCCCGGTTGTTTGGGCGTCAGCTCCGTCAGGGCTTAGGGTTGCAGCGTTTGCCTTCAGAGTGGCTTTTGGTTTTGTTGTTCTAGGGTAGGTTTGAGGTTTCCGGGTTTCCCGAGTGCTAAGGCTGCTAAGGTCGAGGATAGAGTGTGGCGGTTGGAGGGCGGGTTGAAGAGCTTTGGAAGCTTGTCTTAAGGTTTCAGGTTTTCGGCGCAAGAACAGTGTAGAAGGTTCAGGCTCCAGGATGAGATTGCGGTGACAGGCGAGAAGATCCGGGACTCCAGTTGAACAGTATCTGTCTTGAAGTAGAGGGTCTTCATGCCGTAGTGCCGCATGAAGCTGTTGAATGATTCGTCAGGATTTTCGGTTTCCTGCTTACTGCCACTCCTCCTTGAATCTACCTCCATACATGCGTATAGATATACAGACATATGCATACATTCATGTATGAATTTGTACATATAGACACACATGCTACGACCACCCACCAGCCACGCTGACTGCTCCCGCCGCTGCTTCCAACCTCCAAATCCTGAATTTATGCCGCGATGTGCGAATCCCTAGGGGACCTGTTATCGAACCCTGTTACAACAGCGATGTAAACTCCAGAAATTCAGGCCTGGTTCTCCTAGATCTTGAACCCGGAACCCTAAACCATAGTCTCCCTAAGCACTCTACTCTATACCCCAAGCCTCAAACCACAAATCCCAGACCCTTGACCCCAGACCAATTACGAAGAAACGATGCGCCCTTTTAATATATATATATATATACACACACATATATATATATACATACATATATATATATATACACATATATATATATATTTATTATTATTATCATTATTATTATTATTGTTGTTGTTCTTATTGCTACCATTATATCATCTCTGATTTGTTTCGAGAGGGAGACTTGGAAGCCTCGGCAGCTCGCGCCGCTCAACTCTTCCGGCTCAAGGCTCCTTAGCAAAAGGGGGAGTTCAGGGTTTGGGGTTTAGGGTTTAGGGTTTTAGGGCTTAGGGTTTAGGGTTTTAGGGTTTAGGGTTTTAGGGTTTAGGGTTTAGGGGTTCAGAATTGGGGTTTCGGGTTCAGGGAGCTTAATAGGGTGTCATGGAGTTTCACGGTGTCTTTAGTGGTTGTAGACGGGCTTAATGTTTTGGTGAGGATTCTCTCTCTCCCTCTCCCTCTCCCTCTCCCTCTCGCTCTCGCTCTCTCTCTCTCTCTCTCGTCAGGCAACCACTCATTCAGCCAATAGATATCGATATGTCGGGCTTTAGCGGCGTGTTACACAGGTTTGCATTCTAATGGTTGCTATAGTGCTTTGTAATGGCTTTCCAGAGTGTACTGTTCTATGGGGTTTACTTCGAGTTTGGGGTTCAGCTCGAGTTCTACAGAAGGGGGATCCCTTCAAAGGGGTCCTTAAAGGGATCCTTTAAGGGATCTATAAGGATGACCATAAGGGGTTCAGGGTCCAGGGTTCAGGGGTTTTTCTTGAGCGGTAGTGGCTTTTCGGATTCAGGGGCCTTTGGGGTTTCGAGTTCAGTTTATGGGAGCACTTCGAGACTTGAGGCTTCGAAACCCTAAACCCTAAACCCATAGGGTTTAGGGTCAAGCCTGACGGTCGCCCTAGGCTTCAGAAAAATGGGGTGCTGTCAAGATTATTGGATTTGCGGGGTCGTGTTGATGAGAATTCGGGAGTCGTTCTTCAAATGTTCAGGGTTTATACTATGTAGTATAGTATATAGTACAGTATATAGTATACAGGCTTCTACAGCTGCCATGTTTCTGCACTTTCGTCACATCCCGACACAGCATGCTAGGGCCTGCACCAGTGCGCCATGTGGCCTTTCCCCACGCAATATCCAACACAGCTCACCAGGAACCTACAAACCCCGGTGCCCTGTACCGAAGTAAAACGCGACATCAGCTTGAAAATCAAGTAGGGACCTGAAGATATCAATGCCAGGAACTTAAGAAAACCGAACCTGCATCGAGGAGGTAGTGCAGTTGAAAACCTTCCGCACTGTCTGCCACACCTGGAAGCGTAGGAAAGTCTTGCACCCCTCACTCTGAACCCAATATGATGAAATCCTGCTGCCTAACTGCCCAACTGCATTGAATTTAACACCGAAACCCTCAAACCTGCACCTTGAAAGATACCATAAGATCTCAGAATGCACTATTCGGTTTACTATAAGGGCTCCTGCAATTTGTCCTCTTGGGGACTCTACGACAGGACACCGTGGCCTCGCTCTATGCCTGGGGTCTGCTGCCCAGGCAGGGCTTACGTTTCGGTTTCTGAAGGACCCAAAATCGCTAGAGTAGGCTTTTACTTGCAGGGCCGGTGGGCCATCGCGAATGCACAGGGTTGAGCTGGCTTGCAAGGATGAGGTCAAACCCCGACATCCAACGCTAGCCTGGTGGGATCCAGTCTCGGAAATTCATGTTCAGTGTTCTGGCAACTTAGAAAGGAATGTAGGCCCTCATAGCACGAGAATGATGGTCGACGGTTGCAGTCAGAAGCTGCGGAGTGTAAAACTTCCGCCCGCATGCGGCACCCAAACCCTTAAACCGTGAACTCGACATCTCCGAGTCCCAAATCCGAAGCTGAAAGTCTTCTGGGCCCGGTGATGGTCCTTCCTTCGAGCCTGTGCCACCAAGCACGATTCGAAGTGTTGAGCCACTCCACCTCGAGGAATGCAAATTACTCTGGTTGGGGGTTTAGGGTTTTGTTTAGGGTTTGCACGGTTGTTCTTGCGTACGGTGACCTTTCAGAGCCTTTCATTACAATGGACCGCACTAGGAAAACAAGTGCCTTGATGTCAACTTGGGTTTGGCACCCCCAAACACTAACCTTCAACCTCAAACTCTAAACCCGGGAGGTCTACCTTGAAAGATATCGTGGAGGCCATGCGGAAGGAAGTGGAGGCGTCCGGCAGCCTGTTACCCTAAACTGTCGCAGTGAACCTCAGGCCTGAGCCCAGAACGTGACCGCCTCGCAACCGGTATCCCTTAAACACTAGACCCTAGAAAGCCACGACCTAAGGGCCCGTGTAGGACCCTCAAGAGAGTCTTGATCTTCGGATGGTTTTCAGGGGGTTGAGGGTTTAGGGATTAGGGAGGTTTAGGGGTTATTATTATTATTACTGTTATTATTATTATTGTTATTATTATTGCTATTTGTGTAGGGATCAGGGTCTGGTGCTTAGTTTACGGTAAACGGCCAAAAAAAAGCCTCTACACACGCTTAGGGTTTAGGGTCGAGCGCCTGAGGGGTCGAAGGTTGGTGCGGGGATCCAGGGGTTGGAGTCTAGGGCTTACCTTAACTTGGCATATCCTACCTTTTTAAGGACTTATATAAGGAAATCATAATAAGGAACCCAAAAAAGGTAGGTATTTCAGGGTTAAGGTAGCGGTTGTGAGTGGGGAATTTTTGGGTGGCTCTCAGTGTTCCGGTATCTGAGGTTTAGGATTGCATGCTTAGGGGGTCAGGGCTAGGGGTGAGGGTTAGGGGTTTAGGTAAGGTATGGTGTGGATGTAACTGACGAGGGGTGGTCTAAGCGTGTTGGTAAGGAGGCACGCCTAGGGGTTGACTGCTGGGGTTGATGTTTTGGGGCGTTCGGGCATTGTGAGCCAGACTGCAAGAGTGTATGGCTGGTCAGATTCAACAGCGCACATCCTACGTAGCTGCATTTAGGCTGCGATGGCAGATACCCTAAACCTTAAACCCCTTAAGCCTTAGCCCTAATCACCTTTCCAAGCAACAGTCCGAAGTTGGTGGATTCAGCAGACTTTCGCATTCAAGATGACTGTGGACGCAGACAATGTAGACGCTAAGCCCGAATGTTACCAGCACTGAAAAAGCAAGGCATCTGAGTGCATTACTGTATCTTCTCATGTCCTTAGAAGCATAGCAATCATAAAGCCCATGTAGAGGTCCTACAGAAGGCCTTGCAAGGTTTGACCTTTATAAACCGTTCATCAAAGTACATGATAGTACGGCATGATAGTAGCCTCTGGTAGATTATAGTAGTCTTACTAGTTTAGTATATGCTATCGTGTATTACAGCAGTCTCTAGAAATCCTAAACCCGAAAACCCTAAACCCAAGCCCTTATCCTCATAAAGCTGCCCTAGCTGACCACCGGCGCTCGCCGAACCAGGAACCGAGCAAGATGGTCATTTTGGACCCGATCGCTGGCACAGGTCTCCACAGCGCGCCACCCTGAGATCATCTGAGATCAATCGGATTGTATTAGTATTGTTTAGGGGTTGGTTGAGGGTTCAGGGTATGGGTGTGTTGAAGGTTTTTGGGTTTGGCGTTTTGGGTTGGGTATGGGTTTTTGAAGTATGTGCAGGGTATTCGTCTTCGGGGCTATGGATTCCGGCTCAGGTCAAGGGCTTTAAAAAGTTGGTTATTCGCACAGTTAGGATCGACGACGGAGACTTAAAAGGTGCGTCGTATGACAGAGCACTGCATCTACTTCGGAAGGAAGATGCTGGAAATAGCCCAGATGATCCGGCATAGAGTCTGCAGCACTCTGACATGATGCAGATTACAGGATAAAGATGCCTTCTGTCCTCGGAATTCTTGAATCTCGTGCCCTTTGCCGGTTTTCCGGGCACCAATGCACAAATGCAGACATCGTAGGACACGTTGCCCTAATGCATGGTGATCCTCAGAACTGCAACACGGGACAGGAGATCCCGCATAGTAGAGCCATGAAGTTGGAGCATTATGATCCCCATGCCCTTGAGGCAAAGTTAGCACTAATCATCCTAAGCCCATGTTCCAACTTTCTGGGGTTCGCTGCATTCCGAAACCCCAAGCCCTGAATGTCGAAGTCCGAACCTGAATCTTAACTCCCTGGCCGTCTTGGTGTCCTTGGGTGCGACTTCCCAAACCCTAAACCCTAAAACTTGAAACATAGACCCTAAATAGCCTAGGACGTAACCCCTATACCAGAACCCTAAACCCTAAACCGTAAACCCTAGTACCATAGTACCATAGCCCTCACATTCATCTTTCAGCTGCCTGAAGTCCGGAACCCGCCAGACTTTAGGGTCCGCACGGAACACAGCCGGGTTGCAAGCTGTTAGCTTCCTCTCTGGGTTGCAATGTAGGGGCTTGAAATCTTCGCAATGATATACATCTTACGTAAGAATGAAAGAATGTCGGTATGTCTACATTTACATACATACATACATACATATATACGTGCCTACTCACCAATGGTTCCTAAGACTAGAAAGGGACTTCGGCTCGGAAACTTCAAGCGAAGTTTCATTCCCGTCGCTCACGTGAGGTGCTTCTCCGGCAAGTGGGTGTCAAAGCCAATCTCTCAGATCAGTTTGTGTTGGTGCAGGTTTAATGCTTGTTGGAATTAAGCTACTCTGTGGCCGGGAGTGTGGAATACATGGCGTCGCAGACTTGCATATTCGGTGCGGTATCACGCTCGGTTTAGACTAGGGGCTGTTCTAGATTGTGGTTTTCCTAGCGTAGTAGACAACTAGGCAAGTGCCCTAACATAGAACAGCCCGTCAGTGTCTCTACTTCAGGAGGCCACAGTTTACGGCCAGGAGGGCCGAGGTACTTTAGGCTTAGGTTTTCGGTTGATTTAGCCCTGGCTTGAAAGGAGGCCCCTGAACCACATGTATTCGTGATTGTATGTAGGGTGTGTATTGTATGTAACAGTATGCAACAGAAATGTATGTCATGAACGTCATGTAATGTCAAGTCATGCCTTACTAATGAGTGTTTTTGATGCAGTGCATTGTATTGTATCGTACTGTATTGTAATGTACTGCAATGTTCTAGTGTATTCTGTTCTGTTGTGGTGTATTGTACTGTATCGCATTGCACCGTACTTTATCGTATTGTAGCGTCATGTATGCATACCTGCAAAGATGGGTATACAGGTATATGCACCTATGACACTCGTAGCATGAGCTGGAAGCCTGCGAACATTCCCTGCATTTCATCCCACAACTGGGGCTTTGTTTGGAGGTCTGGTGCGCAGATTCAGTGGACGGTGGCTCCACGCAAACGAGTGGTGCGGACTGGCACTCTAAAGCCTAGACCCCTGATACTCCAAAGGTTTAAGTACAAATGCGGTATGTACATTAGGTCACAAAATTTGCTGCGCTTGTACCTCCCTATCCCGTTACAACCCTTACATGTACGGAGAAGATCTTTTTCTATCTCCAAATCCCCAGTGTTGGTACAGAGCGCACATAGATGCGAGGAAAGGGTTGCCTTTAAAGGGTTTAAGACTCAGGATCAAAATCTGTCGGAGAGACTTTCTGACTTTTTGTGCTGTGGCGATACATCCGTTCTGAGACATGCCACTGAGAGGTGTGCGCCAGGCTGGATTCCCCAGCTTCCCTAGCTCTCGCGACCTAGGTGGAATGGCAACCCCTTTAGAAGAGGTGCTACAGCGATGAGGAACGGACTCTCCAGAAGTATATGCTTGCCCATCGGAACCCTGACATAGGCCCATAGGCCCAGATTTGTATTGTAAGGCCACCGGGATCCCAAATTCAAGGATCGCCTAAAAAGAATAGTCGGTGTTCCCTGGTTGTGTTTGTGTTGAGCTCAAATACTGGTCAAATCTGAATCACGCAGCCCGATGCCGGTGCGAGAGGACACAAACTACTTGAACCAGTGCGTGAGCACAGGCCGGGAGTTTCGTGTTGCGGTTTAGAGTACCAAGTCTCCAGACGGTTTGGACAGACCCTTTTGCAGCAGGATGTTTTCTGTGGGACACCCCTGTCAAGGCTTGCAAACTGGTAATTTCGGCTTGCGGGATTTATGCCCCATGGGACGTGAACTTAGCTGCTGCTGGTACTGGAAAGACGGTTCAGGCAGGGAGCAGAAATCCCTCGCCTGCCACACAAACTCGTCCTACAAGCAAGCAGAAAGGATACAGGAACAGGTCTGCAGCTTCACTCAGAGCAACTACATACAGGCATATGAATATGGTCCACACGAGCTCTATGTCAGTCTGTAAACTTTGATACATCTCCTTTTTTCTGCATCTATATCACCATGTACATGCATGCATGCATGCATGCATGCATGCCCATGCAACACTCTTCGGCTTCTTTTCCTATAGGGTGGTCTGCGTCCGCTTGGCCCCGCGCACAAGCTCGACTCGAAACATTCCAGACACTCCAAGAAACTCCAAGCTTTCCCCGGTTTCATGAACTAACATATACATATACATATACATATACATATACATATATGTATGTACATATGTATGTATGTATGTATATATGTATGTGTGTATATGTATGTGTATATATATATATATATATATATATATATATATTATGTAGTGTGTGTGTATATACATATAATATACACATACGGACATTTGAGTAGTCATTTTGGTTGTAATAGGTATATATGTATAAGTATGATTACATATACGTGTGTATATATATATATGTATATATATATATATATACACACATACATGCATACGTATACAAATATGTGCACCCTTAAAGAGCCCTGGCCATAGATACCGAAAAGAACCCTAAAGCCCTCCAAAACCGGAAGCCTTCGCCTTCTCGCAGTGGAGGCTCCGCGGCCCGCGCTGCGGCAGCTGCCGGCGCAGCGGCTGCAAATGCCGCAGTGAGCGCAGCAGGACGAGCTGTGGCCCGAAGCTCAGGGATGCCTTTGGGCGTGATGGCTTAGGGTTTAAGCTTTAGGATTTTGGATTTAGGGTTCGCCAAAGGGTTAAGGGATAAAGGATAAAAGTTGAGGATTTAGGGTTTAGGCTGGGTGGGGTTTGGGGCAAATTTCCAAAGCTGAGCACGTAGCCCTACACAACCCTATGGCCTAAGCCCAAAACCCAAAATCCCTGCACCTTGGGGGTGCTTGCGAAGGCGTGGACAGAGATGGACCACGTTGATGTGTTCGACTCGGGAGAGGTTGGGCCGGCAGAACATCATAATGTAGGAACCTGATTAAGAAACCTTAGGCCTGTATTAGGGTTCCTTATATGAATCATGCTGTTTTGGGGTTATGGGCCCAGGGTTTCTTAATCAGGTTCCTACATTACTCAGATATACAATTCATTGTTGGTCTATTGTTATCGCTTTTGTTAGTCTGACGGCGGGATAGAGTGACGCGAACAGCACGATCAAGAGTGCGAGTCATTGTGCATGAAGAACATGCACATGTCGATGTGCGTAAACGCGGATGTGTATTTGCCTATCATCTATCCATATATATATATATATATACATACATACATATATACATATATACATATATACATATATACATATATATATATATACATATGCATAATTGCATATGTGTATTACTATTTGCTTGTAGATGTAGACAATTCACTCTGAAACTCCAACCCTGGGCTTAGCTAACAAGGTTTGGGGTTGAGATGGGTCCGTGTGTTAGTCCCAGAGATCCCAATACCCCTTAACTAAGGAATATACCTTAAATCATAATATCAAGGCCCCTATTGTTTAAGGTATATTCCTTAACTAAGGGGTATTGGGTTCTCGGGGGTGTTCGAACCCAATCGCTGACGGTTTGAAGAGGAGGGAAGGGCATCATGCCTCGACCTTATAAGGCACACCTTTTCTGGGTCAAGGCTGACTCATTTCTAGGTTTCCCTATAGAGCTCAAAAATTACCCCATAGTGTCTCCAGATGAAGGAACGCCAGGTGTTGTTCGATCCTGAATATGCAGGATCGATATCACAAGAAGACTCAAGAAAGAGGTCATGTGTTGATACGAGTCAGAAAATCCCCACACAGTGCCCGAGCAAATCCCTGCCCCGAAGAAGCCGCAACCCTAGCCGAACTATATAGTGAACCGCAATGAAGCCTTCATTTTCCACCCTGAAGTCATCATTTGCATATTCACGTACCGATATTACATCTATATTTGCCTACGCACCTCTGAGGTTTTGGTGCGTATGCTACTGCAGGCCGCGGACATTGGCATCCCAAATGAGAACACACTGAGACGATCACCTAGAACCAAACGCTTGATAATGCTAACCCGTCTATGTAGGCTTTGCCAAACTGACAGAACAAGCTGCAGGCAGCCACAGCATGGTGGCAGCGTGCAGAGGCGGAGCTCGCTCACACTTGCAGAGTTTTGAAAGCACCAGTGCGCAACATGAAGCTTGGAACAACATTTGTAGCAAAGATGAGCATGTCGGCCAAACAACTACGAGGAGAGCCTTCGTGGTAAGCACTTCGCGACGACACAAGGAAAGCAAAGATGGCGATGAGGCTATTGCTGCTATAGACCACCAGCCAAAACTCGGATCGTATTCGTAGTCATCATGATGCGAAAGAAGGCCTAAACAAATCCACATGGCAAGAGTATTTCGTCAGAGCTGCAAACCCTCGCCAAACCCTATACTCTATGCCCTTCCCTAAACCCTGTCACACGCTGAAGTCCGTCAAGGGCTCAACATTGCTAACCTTCGGAGGTTGGATGCCCTGTTCTGATGCTTTCCTTCCCACCTCCGCCACCGGCAGAGGTTGCGGAGGTGCCTGCAATCGCTTGGCTTTGAGTGGGGTTTAGGGAAGTTAAGGTTTGACAAGGATTCCGGGGGGCTCCGATTCGGTAGTCCAGATCAGTCAGAAGCTCAGAAACGCAAAACCCTTGGGATGTCCCGAGTGCGGCAGGGATCATGTGGTTAAGGCTTAGGGTGCAGGGTTTAGGACGGTTCACCCGGCAGGTCCTCAAGCCTCTTGTTCTAGGGTTCGGGGACTTAGGTGCTTTTTGGGGTTCAGGGATCTGGGGTTTCGGATTTAGGGATGTCGCTGCCAGATAAGGCGGCATTCTCAACTTGGGGTTGTACGGCGGATCTAGCAATCAGCTACACCAGGCGAGTATACTTTCAGGCCACTGTAGGAGTCAGAACCTACTTGTTGGTAATGCCTGGTTTCGAGCACTTTAGGACGATGGAATCCGAAAGTGTCAGTTTGAACAAGCTGTTGAAGCCATCAGAACAGTCTCCTCATACCCACCCCCACGAAACCCTCACAGGCAGCGCTGCGGCGATTTCGTGGATCCTGGCTGCTGTTTATAGGCATGAGAATCGGGTTCAGAAAAATTCAAGGACTTTGGGCGGAGAGCGTTTTGAGCTTTGAACCCATTGATGCTGCTCCAGAAGTGATGCTGGCTCCTGACCGATCGTCAACCAAAGCCCTGAATTCCCGAACCTTCCACCACCGCCAGCAGTCTGTCAATATAAGAGTATTCTCCTCATTGCACAGCGAGGATTGAACACGGATCTAAACCCCTAAACCCTAAACCCCTAAAGGCCTAAACCCTAAACCCTAAACCCCTAAACCCTAAACCCTAAGCCCTAAAGCCTAAGCCCCGAAACCCAAAGCGCATGTTGTACGTGCTTGGGATGTCGGCCTCCGGCTCCGCAGGGCACTGGAGCCTCAAACACAAGCCTTGCTTGAAGGTTCATCCAATAGGGTTTAGGGTTTGGGGTTTTGGGTTTAGGGTTTGGGGTTTTGAGTTTAAGGTTTAGGCTTTGGGGTTTAAGGTTTAGGGTTTAGGATTTGGGGTGTTGGGTTTAAGGTTTAGGGGTTTAGGATTTAACCCTAAACCCTAACCCCCCCACAAACGCCTTTAAATAAACTCAAACCGACAGTGGCAGGGGAGTGGCGTGGCTGCACTGGTGGCGCAGGCTTCTTTGATCTTCTGGAGGCGCGAAGATAGGGTGCTAAAGTGTAGAATTTCAGGGTTGCTTTATCTTCTGGAGGCCCGATTTTCGGGACTGTACTGCACTGGCTGCAAGACAGCTTGGAGCAGCGACCGGTAGCACTTTGGCGCCTGATCCCGTGTGCCCTGTGTCCTTCTCGCTGACATACGTCATGGATTGGCAGTCTCTAGAAGAGGCTGGAGCCGTGCATCCTGATCCACACAGTGACAACATCCTGTTGCAAAGAATGGGTCAGCGCGTATGGACAGATCTTGGAAGTTCACAATCCATGCTCGTGACGAAGACGAAGAGGCTGCATGTGTTCTGCTTTGGGACCTTGGGAGTCCTGAAGGCCTGCCACAGCGCAGCTTTGCCGAAACGTTCTCAGATCCAGTCTGTAGGAAAGGGCGGATTTCAACCATGAAGTGATGCAGGAGGTCGGAGTCGTGATATCAGGGAGGTTTTGTCCAAGCTGCAAGCGCATATTGACAGGATAGGTCGAGGCATTACATCAGTGCGATCCCGGGACATTGCTCCAAGGCATATCGACATTTACGTCTACGCACAAGAAGCTGGAGCGTGGCAACGATTACAAGACGAATCGGAAGTCCTGGGCCAGAATACCACCAGGCAAGACTGCAACGGTTTTGTGCTGCGACGGGCATTTTGAAAGGCGCGATCTAGCTCTGCACAGCTGGCTCTGCGGGCTCTGGGTTCCACTCTTCAAGCATTGCGGCGTGCATGATGCAAAATTGCTTAAGCCACCAAAACCGTGAATCCCCAAACCCAGCTCAATCACCAACTCACATACCAAATCCCTATCTAGGGCCTATCCCAAAACCCTAAACTTTAAATCCTAAACCCTCCGCGCCACAAGCCCCGCTGCCCAGGCGGAATGGCAGAAGATGCGGGTCTTCAGCCTGCCTCAGTGGCCAATGATGGAGGCGCACGAGCCCTGAACTTGCAAGGGTTTATGTAGACTTTTAAGGTGTGTGGGTTCAAGGTTTTGGGGTCAGGATTTCGGGTTTCGGATGGGGTCGGGAGTCTTGTACACTACTCCGGCCTTGCCGAAGCTTGGAAGAGATCACCTGCACGGTGTGGGCGTGAGTTGGAATCAATGCACTAGAAGAAGGCCTTTCAAGGGGGGGTAGGACTCACCTAAAGAGCTTTCAAATTCCGGAAGGATCGCGTCTACCTGCTGCGGCGGCAGCCACGGCCCTCGCCATCTGTGGAGAAAAGCAGGGAATGCCCGAATATTTGAGGTGCTGCAGTCATTCCATGCGTCCATGCTGAAAATCTGAGACCTGAAGTTGTTATTTCTACCATTTCGTGACGAAAGATACCTGTACTGCGGCTTCTCTTCTACTCTTGGGTAGTGTCGTTTGTGCACAACGTAGTAGGGTTTTGATTGCCTTCGTTGCCCTGTTGTCTCTTTACGGCTAAAATATAAAAGATGATGGTGAGACGGTGATGATGTATGTCCTGACGACAGTTACGCTGGCAATGATGGCTGTGCGAACAGGTGGGAGAGCGAGATGACAGTTCTGTTGCACTTGAAAGCTGTGTGGGGTGTCAGTCTGAAACTCCAAGATTCCCTACAGGAGTTCAGGGTCAAGGGATCCCTAAACCCTAAACCATACCCTTAAACCCTCTGAGCCAAGTGTTTGGCGCCTTCCTGCAGATTAGAGTAGAAGCTCAAAAGTTGGAAACCCAATAGCTTCAATCCTTAAGAGTAATGTTTAGGGAATCCCAGCACTATTTGGCATTAATCCCTTTCCAACTTTCTGGTCACTATAAATTCCGGGACATTCTGGCTGAGGCTCTGGATTTAACGTCGAGATTTTAAGCATGGAGTCGGTTTAGGGTTTAGGGTTTAGGGATGGCATGGAGCTTCGTCAAAGGAGTCGGAATACTTACGCAGCACTCGTATCCCCTTTATAGTCCCAGTTGCCCATAGGCCCCAAAGCAGTTCCTTTTTGGGGTTCATATTTAGAATTCTATAGGGTAATCCCAAAAAGGAACTACTTTGGGGCCTATGGGTAAGCTGTTCTAACCATTAAGGCCCGTAAATTAGACCAGCACCACACCTGCTCTGGTTTCGCTTGGTGTAGCTCTTAGCTATTGCAGCCAAGTTCGCGAGCCACTACTTTGGGCAGTATGAAAACTAACTTATGGCCAGTTGTTCCTGCCATTAATCAGCCTTCTTGTGCTTGTCACCCAGGCTGGTTTCGGTATTCGTTTCCCTTCGCCCTGCAACTGCACCATGTTTCCCTCAGGTACATCGGTGCACGGGCAGTCTGAGCCAACCGCTTTCGAGAACTCAGGCTAGGAGCCTTAGGAATTGAGTAGGATTTTCGGTTTGTAGCCTAAGCCGACCCTGTCAGAGTTTACGGCTTTGCGGCTTTGGCGCTTTTGGTTCAGGGCTTTGAGTCGGAGTTAGCCCTAAACCCTAAACCCTCTGGCTACGACTTTAGATATGCCCGTCAATTTTGATCACTACTGCGCATAATTTGCACGACTGCCGCCTTTAGAGTTCGATGACATTCCTGAACGAGAAGCCCCGCATACTCGAAAGTTCCTGCGGCCCCGAAGCCCTAGGACGCTGTCTATATTCCACAGTGTAGACGTGGCCAACATATCATATGTAGAGGGCTCCTTGTCTTTAGCAATATCGGTGAGTTGATATACTGCTGCGGAGACGAGTACATTCCGGTTCTGGTTTAAGGCTTGCCTGCAAGGCCCCTAAACGTTCGTTCCCTATTGGCTTTAAGATCGCATGGGGCTCCCATGGCATCAGTGTCCGGCTTTTGTGCTGGGGCGGGGTCAAGAGCTTTAGGGTATGGGGATTCCTGTTGCCGAGGGTATAATGTACGATATAATCTGCTGCATACTAGACCTCCTGCGTGGGGATTTGGCACACTGAACCCGAGCTTTGCTTAACCCTGGATCCCACAGCCGAGATATCCAAAAGCCGAGGGGCTCCCGTCGCAGTCTCAGGTGCAAGATACAAACCGTAAGGACCGAACGACTCTCCAAATTGGGGGCCAGATGATTTTGACGTTGAGAATGTCCAGTGTGTTTCAGGCGCCGTTCCCCTAAACCCTAAACCGGACTTGTTGGGTCATTCAGCCCCAAGCCTTCAAGCATGTCACCTGGTCCTTATGGAAAGCATCTTCCTAGCTGTTTTTTACAGCAAATCAAAGGTCCGTGTAGCTGCCGACAGCGCTTTGCAATGGTGCAGATGTGGGACCGGTAGTTCGAGCTGTATACTGGTTTAGGGTTTAGGGCTCAGGGAAAGTTCGATCGTAATGTTTCTTTCTCACCGCAGTCACCATTCTCAAAGTTGTTGTGGAAGCTATGACCGCTTCTGCTGCGAATATGTACGTACGCCTTACAAAGCGGATCATGGAATGCTAATTGTACACTTTGCTTCGGCTACCATTGATGTCAAGCAGTCACTATAATTATTCTTGTCATGTGCCGGTTCTGCCGCTGTGCACGTACCATCATAATGTCTTCTACTGCTGTTCTGGCCATCATTATTGAGCATGATGGCGATTGTATTTCAGGTTTCAGATGCAAGCTGCGCAAGTGTTGGGTTGGGATTGTGATCAGGTAGAGGCTAGAGGAGTAAGAGCTCAGACGAGTGAAAGTAACATCTCGGATGTCACCTGCTTCCAGCTTGTGCTGCCGGCTGCTGCCGACCTAAACCGTATACCCTCAAACCCCTAAACCCCTAAGCTTAAACATTTAGCCCAAAAACCTTAAACCCCAATCCACAAACTTAGCCTTAAAACCCTAAACCCTTATCCACAAACTGCTGTGATGTCTTGACGTGACATGGCTGTGAGCGCCGAGCCTCAAATGTCAGAATTGACGAAAGTCCAACTCCTGGGTCTTATCATCGGCTTTATTCGGGTTTAGGGGGTTTAGGGGCTTTAGGGTTTAGGGCTTTAGGGTTTAGGGTTTAGGGTTTAGGGCTTAAGGCTTAGGGCTTTAGGGCTTGGGGGGAGGAGATTGAAGGACAGAAAATTAGAAGAACTGGTTGAAAGGCTAGCAGCAGATGCTACCGTAGAGTCAACACTGAAATAGGGTTTTCGGCATCGGGGTTTAACATGTAGGCCTAGGGTGCAGGACCCTGCACTCCGAAGCCCATATCCTAGACCGTTTGCTCTTGGGACCCAAATAATTACCTACACTATTTTGGGGGGTTCCTTATAATAATTATAGTACAGTATACCCGAAAACCCTATTCTAATTATTAAGGACCCTATATTATGTTCGGGGCATGTGGACTCCAGGGGTTCAGGCTTTGGGATTATTCAAAACCAGGCTCATGGATTTGGGCGTTTCCGAAAATAGGGGACCCCTTATAGTTCCTATAAGAGTACTATAAGGGTTCCTTTAAAGGGCTCTATAAGGGTTTAGGGTTTAGGTTTAGGGTTTTTGGAGTTTCCGAAAATAGGGGACCCTAATATAGTACCCTAAATAGTAGGATCCTGGATCCTTATTGTAAGGACCCCAAAACACGGTACCCCTAATTTTCGGAAACTCCCATTTGTGCTGTGTACTCCGTAAGCTCCCCCCTGCAGGAGTATCAAACATCTTTAGGCACGAATGATGGTCGCTGGAAGCCTCAGGAGCAAACGCGTGCAGAACCGGCTGGCAGTGCGCAACGGGACGGTACTTGGGGTTGCAAACAGCCCGAACATGCCCGAACATGGTCACCATGATCACGATCAGCACCACCGCCAGCACCAGGACTGTTGCACCTCTGCCGACAGTCATGGTGCTAATCGTCGTTTAGTCACGCGGATTTGAGGCCTTTCGAGTTGGACTTTCCAGTCAACGCTGGCCAAGCGTTTGCCGACTTTGAAGCATTGAAATATATCTGGCAGACGCGTTTGTGCCCGTTGTCTTGCTCCTTCGAGTTAGCTTGCGAATTCGGTTCCACGATGACTCGACCCATCTGTTGAAGCTCCAAGCTGGGAACAGCCCAGTCTGAGTTGCGACTTGCGATGCTGCCTATATTCTACATTGTATTATACTATGTTAGTTAGACTATATGCTATACTTCATTGCTGTATGTTCTGGACTCTTCCAAAGACGCTTGCGGCCAACTGAGGGGCCGAGAGGTCGACCTATTTTCCCATGCTCTTCGCAATCTCCTTGGACGACGAAGTCGGCCTTCCACCAAGTGTGGTTCGAGTTGCCCTGCAAGTCTTCAATTCGAGCCCTGCGGGCGCGCCTAAACTTTTAAACCCTAAACCCTTAAACCGTAAGCCCTAAACCCTTAAACCCTAAACCCTAAACCTTTAAACCCTAAGCCCTAAACCCTTAAACCTTATAAAGCCTTAAATCCTAGAACCGATCAGTTGGATCCTCGTAATTATGCACTTTTCTGTGGCAACAGCCAAAGTCTTGGCCTGGGCATAGACCCCCTTCGCAACCGAAGCTTCATAGAGACGTCGAAGAAGTATGAAATCTGTAGTTGCTACGTCTTGGCCTACCATCTGGCCCAAGACGTGACTCAGACCTGTTTCTGGTTTAAGCGGTGCCTAAAAGCCTTTTGCGGAGCTTATTCCGTGAGCCCCTGCCTAGGACTTGTGACATGAGACTTCTAGTTCTATGGCGACAAAAGGTTCCATCCCTTCCTGAGAATCTTCGGCTCTTTATCCGGGACTCTTGCAATCCAGACGGCGTCCGAAGTAGCCGGAACAACCATCGGAAGTTCTATTTTTCAACGCGCCGCAGCTCATGTTCGAACCAAAAGGACGCCTTTTCCATCTGCAATGGGGGTTTTAGGATCTATGAAAAGGAGCAAACAGAAAGGCGTCATCCACAATTTTGTAGCTACTTAGCTATAAACATTCTTATATGAAGAATTTCTTTTCAACGAGCAGAATCAAAATGGGACTTGAAGAAGTCGAACCAAGTTATAAAGTTGAACATGAGTTAAGTAGACATCATATGTATATACACATACAAAAAATCAAATTATATATTCTGCTTGGGTGATTTGAATATCGATAAAATTCTCTAATCAAACGGTGTCGTGCTGCTGGCGTCCGTGCTTCTGTGCTCGCCCCTGCCCCGGCGTTTCTTCGTGAAAGCCTCTTGCATCGTTGTCTCGCGTGACTAAAACCTTGGAAATTTGGGTGTCGCGAGCGCTTCTCTCCCGGTGCTAAAATCCCGAAGATTTTGGTAGCTTTACGAAAATCTTCGAAATTTCGGTAGCTTTAGGGTGACATTCTCGCGGTAATAAAATTCTACAGGTTTGTGGCGGAGGCTCCAGTGCTGTGCTTGCTGCATGAAACCAAGTATCAGTCGCATGTCAGGATTCGTATCCGCGGGTTCGTGTTTGGTTCGCGACCGGGTTGGTGTTTGGGTTCGTGTCCGGGTTCGGGACCGGTTCGTGTTTGGTTAGTGTTTGGGTTCGTGTCTGGTGCGTGTCAGGTTAGTGTTTGCGTTCGTATCTGATGTGTATCTGATGCGTATCTGGGTTCGTGTCTGTTCCGTGTCCGATTCGTGCTTGGTTGGTGTTCGATTCGTGTTTGGGTTCGTATCTGGATATAGGTCTGGCTTCGCGTTTGATCGCGCTCGGATTCGTATCTGGTTCGGTTGATTGGTGCGTAGCTAGTGTTTGCTTGCTACTATATTAGTGGTGTTCTCCGGTCGCGCGCTAAAGCACGCAATCCCTTGATATCCCAGCCAAGCCACGGGCCCCACCCGATTTCCAGACGACCAACTCCCCCTCCACCCACCCTAAACCGCACTGCACCCCTACGAAACATCGGCCAGTCCGATGCGAAAGGCACTTCGAGTGCAGGATGTGCTGTAAAAAACTACTACACACGACATGTCCCCCCTCTCACAACTCACGCATGCACGAAACATCGGCCACACTATGCGAAAGGCACTTGGAGTGACGGCATGTCGGTCTTCGCGCGTTTATATCAACGTCGGGTTACCAAATTCTGCTTATAAATTGTGCCATTTACATTAGGCCGCGGGTGGATCTCGTGGTTCCCCTGCATTTCAAACGGCTCCGATGGCTAGAAACACGGAAAATCCAAGGTTCAAGGATGGCTGCGGGAACAAGGGAGTTTTCACCGGCAAACTCGACCATTTTCGGAGATTTGTTGGTCTCTACCAATTTCGGCATCTCCAACGGAAAATTGGGCTTTGATTTTTTGTTACCAAGTTCTGCTTGTAACAATGTGCCATTTACATTAGGCCGCGGCGGATCTCGGGGTTCCCCCCATTTCAACGGCTCCGGTGGCCAGAAACAAGGAAAATCCAAGGTTTGTTAAGAATTGCTGCTGGAGCAAGGAGCGTTGCCAAATTCTACTTATAAAATGTGGCATTTACGTTAGGTCGCAGGTGGATCCTAGGGTTCCTAACGACTCCGATGGCCAGAAACATGGAAAATCGAAGGTTCAAGGATGGCTGCTCAAAAAGGGAGTTTTCACCGGCAAACTCGACCATTTTCGTGGATTTGTTGGTCTCTACCAATTTCGGCATCTCCAACGGAAAATTGGGCTTTGATTTTCTGTTACCAAGTTCTGCTTGTAACAATGTGCCATTTACATTAGGCCACGGTGGATCTCGGGGCTCAACCCATTTCAGCGGCTCCGATGGCCAGAAACACTGAAAATCCAAGGGTTTTCAAGGACGAGCATTCACCGGCAAATTCAACGATTTTCGTCGATTTGCGGGTCTCCACCAGTTTCGGTGTCTCCCACGGCAACTTGAGGCTCGATTTTCTGTTGCCAACTTCTGCTTATACACCGTGCCATTTACACTAGGCCGCCGGTTGATCTCGGGGTTCTGCTTCTTCTTGTTGGTGGTGGCGGTGCTGGTGCTGTTGTTGTTGGTGTTGGTGTTGTTGTTACAGAGACGGAGAAAGGGAGAAAGAGAGAGAGAGAGAGAGAACGAGCGAGAGGGAGGGAGAAGAGAAGACGGAAGAGAGAAGAGAAGAAAGAGAAAGAGAGAGAGAGAGAGAGGGAGAGAGGGAGAGAGCGAGAGAGTGAGAGAGAGAGAGAGAGCGAGAGAGGGAGAGAGGGAGAGAGGGAGAGAGGGAGAGAGGGAGAGGGAGAGATAGAGCGAGAGAGGGAGAGAGGGAGAGAGGGAGAGGGGAGAAAAGGATAAATCGGCTGGGGCCATGTGTTATTATCGTTGATGTTGATGTTATTGTTGTTCTTCTTCTTCTTGTTGGTGGTAGCGGTGGTGGTGTTGTTGTTGTTGGTATTTTTGTTGTTAGGGGAGAGAGAGAGAGAGCGAGAGAGAGGACGAGAGAGAGAGAGAGAGAAAGAGATGGTATTATATATGATCCCGGTTCTCGGTTCGCCGACCCCCCCCCCCCCAATGGTATCCCCCCACNATTGCCCCAAAGCGACAACTGTCACAAAGATCGTGCCCCCACGGTCAATAAAGCGATAATCGTCAGCAGGCACGTGGGCAGAAGATACCCGACGACCAACCAAAGAAACACCAAGATGATTGTGATAATGATGATCATGATTATCCTCATCAACATCAATATCATTATGAGCATGGGTTATGCCAAACCCCAAGCAGATCCAAACATGCTGGGGGGAACCACCCAACCCACACCACGCCACAGGGGGGGAAGGGGGGGAACCACCAAAGCCCACACCCGAACCACACCACACCACAGGGAGGGGAGAAGCAACCCACAACCACACCACACCACACCACAGGGGGGGGAGGGAAGCAACCCACCACCACACCACACGGGGAGGGGGGAGGAACCATTGGGNATAAAGGTACCCTTTGTCCTACTGTTCAGATTTAATGGGGGGGGACGGCCGAACCGGGATCATATATGGAGAGAGAGAGAGAGAGAAAGAGAATCGGCGGGGGACGGGCGAGAGGAGAATGGAGAGGAGAGAGAAGAACTAAGATAGAAGAATGAAGAGAGAAGAAAGAGATGGGAGATAAGTAAAGAGAGACTAGAGAGGAGAGGAGGGAGATAAGAGAAGAGAGAACAGGGAAGGTAGAGGAGAATAAGAAAAGCAGGAGCTAGAGAGAAGAAAAAATATGAAAAATTCAAAGATCGAGAGATTAAGAGAGAAGAAGAGAAAAGAAAAAATAGAATAGAAGAAGAGAGAAAGGAAGAAAGAGAGACTCAACTAATTATATAGATTTCATACAGGCCATTATAAGGCGTGGAGGAAGATAAGGGAGGATGACGGTAGGATCGGGGGTCGAATAAATTTCATAGATTCTATAGATATAAGTCGCCACGTAGTAGTTATACGTCTCGTAGATTTTATAAATCGAAAAAGATATAGCTTATAATATAGAAAGAGATAGGAAGGGCAGGGGCAGTTAAGGCTAGGATAGGGCGTCGAGGGATAGCTAGGGCTAATAGGGGACACTAGAAATATAGGAACATTAAATCAACCTCGTAGATTAATATCGATGGCATCTAGAAAAAAACTAGTAGAAATTTCGGTAGGAAGAAAAAAGATAATGATTGATAATGATAACAAAAATAGTTGTATAAATTATCGAGCCAATAATTAATCTTATCTTCTATAGACTATAATCTTTCTTTTTTTTGCTTCGATCTAATTTATAGACTCGTATCTTGAGGCGTAATGAAATATATGCACTCGATTAGTTGTCATTCTCGCGACCCTACCGTTCGAATTTCTGAACTTCGAATTTTTTAATGAAATGGCAAAATCAGAAAAATTGGTTTCTTTATAAAGAAAATCTGAAGAAGTGCCACTGACTTTATAACTACTGTCAATATATATCTTTTTGAATTTGAGCATTATAA
>BGNK01003003.1:7833-85285 GCA_003297005.1 Symbiodinium sp. clade A Y106 | reverse complement strand
GCCGCGGTTATAGTGTACCCTTTTTTTCCTGTTATATGTCACGGGGTAGCGGGAGCTATTTTTTGGGGCCCAAAGTTTCAAGAGGAAAAGGCCCCCCGGGGGGGGGGGGGTTGGTCTGTGGCACATACTTGCACTTCAGCAAAGACCCCAAGTAGTGGGGAAGGACCCTTAATTTCTGAACCCGCAATTCCACGAATAGCCTATGTACCAGGGTGCCATGCACCTTGGCTTAGTGAATGGCACGGGGCTGTGCATCGAATGGGCCTCAACCACGAGCCCTTTGGTGGGGGTTTCCTGAGCGTGAGGCTTTTGCATGACTTCATCTTAGGGTCGCTTGTTTTCTGAAAAATGTCGGTAGGATGGATTCCTACACAAGCCCTCCAATGAGTGATGACATAGGGTTACTTCCAAGCAAACCATGCTCCAATCATCAGGGAGAACGAGGGGAGGGGGGAGGGGGGAGGGGGAGCGGGGAGGAGGGGAGAAGGAGGGGGGGTGGGGGAGAGGAAAGACAGCAAACCTTTACCCATCCTGTAAGGCACGACTTGCCGCCGACCAAGCTCCTTTGCCTTTGAGCTTCTTCCAGGCGAGCATCACTCGCCCAAATTAGCCTTAGGGTTCGGGTTTCGAGTTTAGCGGTCAGGGTTTCGAGTTTCGAGCTTGGACTGAAACTTCGGTTGGGCAGTCGTAGGTTTAGGAAGAAGGTTGAGGGTCTGAAGTTTGCATAGGGATGCCCTATCAACTATGGCCAGGGAGGGGCTCTCAACAGAGAAGCGTGTGCACGGATGGCATATTCAGTGCAACACTTATATACATGCATCGTGTAGTGGGCAGATTTTGCAACTCCGAGTCTTGCGCTGTGTTGCACACGAACACCCGCAGAGTGGAGTGCATAGATATAGATGTAACAGGTACAGATATAAATATGGATGTAGACGTAAACATGGACATAGACATAGGTACAGATGTAGACATAAGCATTGATATGGATATAGATGTAGATATAGAGATGCCACCATCGCAGCAGCGAGTGGAGCATCGGCATCAGGATCAGGTTCAGTGCTTCGTTTCAGTCACAAGATGGAACGGATGAAGGACGAGAATATAATCAGTGCGGCGTCCCTCTCGGTGCAGCTGCGAGTCTTCTTCGAAGTAGATCGCCGGACTCAGACTAGCAGCAGCAAACATCGATGCAGAAACCACCTCTTCCCGGTGCCAATCCCTCGAACTCATCTCTTTCGGGAATTGCCGAATTGACTGAGAACCAGTACACAGCGCAGAGTCGTTTCCCAAGCTCTTGGTCGTGAACTTCATGGCTCAACCTTCAATGCTGCATCAGGACGGCGTTAAGCTCGGACGCTGCAACTTCCAGCCCTTCGGCAGCCGCGCTGCTCAGCAACTTCTTCAGGCCATGCTCCTTTCTGCTGAAGAGCAACGTCCAGAGATGTCTTGGCACTCGGACAATACTAGTAGGGCTTTACTATGGTTTCCTGCATGTGGGGCTTTTAAACTTGGTAGTTAGTAACTAGTTAATATTAGTGATTAAGCTGTGGCCGAGGTTCAGATTTTGCAGCTGATTGTGTACATCGGGTTTGGGCAGATAGCATCAGTTAGGATGCTAGGAGTTCTGAGAAAAAGAGCCTCAGATAAGCTCAGAGCATCTGTGTTCGGATAGCACATGTGGACGAACTTGCAAGAGGACTGCCTTGGTCCTTGACCATAATCCTTGCGGAGGTTCTATAGCTTTTGTGCGTGTTTTTCGGATTTGGCAGGTGCCCGAATCCTAAAACTAGAATCAGGGCCCATTGATGATCACCTGTGTCAGGACATCTTGGATGGCCGGAAGCTCAGAGCGTGTAAGCTTGCCCCAACAGACATGCATGGCCCAGCATGTCACCGGAATGCCTTGTAGGACCATCGACAATCGCGCCCGTTATCGCGTGCCGCAAAACAGAAGCCGGCGCTTGACCGCTGATCTTAGAGGCCTTAGACTTTGCCGCCCCCCCGGCAAGATAAGATTGCCGGAACGTATCATTCCAATGGATGGTGAACTTATAAATTATGAAGTACTTCACGGGAATCTCCCATCGTGATACTGTGTAAGAGCCTCGCCTAACGACCTGCGATGTTCCGGACAAAGACCTAAGGCTACTTCCCATACGAGCTGAAAGAGGAGTACCCTGACGGTGTCATGCTCAAGGCACACTTCTTCGGCCTTTGCTGAAGGGGGCCTAAGTAGGACAGTGTTTGGGGCTAGACGATACGGACTGTGCTATAATTCTGATAAGGTTCCTACGGCCCTACTCAATACTGTTAGTAATTATTCGCGGCGCTACGTCAGTGTAGGTCTTGGGGTTCATTAAGGGGGCCGCAGCCTACACCCTTAGCTGGATGAGACGGCATGTCTCTCCCAGCTGTTCGCAACGCGAAGCCCTAAACCTTCTTCGCGCAAGGTGGTTGATCGAGTGGCAGTGACTTTCGCAGTATGGCAGAAGGCACGGCCACGGAAGATTTTGGGCTCAGGATGTGCATGGAGCAGCCCCCAGTACAACCACGGAAGCACTACCACTATCCATTTGGGTTTTACAGTTACTAAGGCCCCTAAATGAGCTTCCCTTTCACATCCTTGCCAGCTTTTGCTTCCCCTTTCTGCCAGTGTGATTAAGTGAAGCACTCAGCAGATTCTGGGAGCTTTGGTTGCACACAATCGCATAACACCTTAGGCACGGGTTTAGGGGAAGCAGGTGGATGATCAGCAAGGACTCTTACTTTTGCGGTGTAACACATGCCTCTGTTATCAGAGGTTTTCTGAACCTTCATTCAGTAGAAGCATGGTCATGGGTCTTTCTGCTTGTCTTGTCCCTTGCTCTTTCTGGATCAGGAGTATGCCAGCGCCGATCCCGCCTGTGACCTACTTTTTCGACTCGCCCATGTAGTACCGGGTCAGGTTTCGTTTTGTTTTTGGCATGTTTTTTGGGTCTTAGGGCTGGCCTTACAGGACGGCGGGCAGTTAGTAAGTATTTTGGAAGTAGGATTGAATGGGTCTTACTACGACGTCGCCCCGGCCCTCTAAGAAAGGGTCACAGTTTAAGGTCTGGGGAATATAGAACATAACCCTCAAGCCGCAGACTTTGACTGATCTTGAAGGGTGCCCCACATGTTGATTGCGTAAGTGAACAGATATTCAATATTACGGTAACTTACAGTATACTATAGCATTATGATAGTAGGTTATATGGTATATTTATAGCATAGACAAATTCAAAAAGGGGACCTGTCGCCACCCGGAAGGTTGCGCTGTGGCATGCCGTAGTGACAGACGTTGGATTTGAGGTTCGAAGGGTTGGGCTGACTATTCAAGATCAGAGCCCAACGCCATCCAACACGGATGCATCCGCAGGCCTTCGAAGATCCCTTCAACATACTGCTTTAGGGGCCTTAATAATTACCCATACTATTTTGGGGGTTCCTGATTATAATTATAGTATAATGGGCCCCAAAATCCTATTCTAATTATTAATGCCCCTCTACTACCGCCTCCTACGCTCAGGACCTCGATCCACGTGCAGATCGCTTGGCCATGGGCGGCCGGGTTTGCTTCTCAGCTTCTCGTGGTCTGAGGGGCACTGCCTTTGGGTTTAGGGTTTAGGGTTTAGGGAGTCGTTGTCTGAGGGGCACTGCCTTGTGGCTGTGTGTTGGCCGGAGACCCTGTCTTGTGGCGCGGAACACTAGAGACAACCCGAAATGCAGTATCAACACATTGCCTTGTCAGTCACACCAGTCTCTGGACCTTGCATCCGAGATACAGTAGCGAAACGGAAAACTCTGCAGGGATAAGTGCAGAAAATGAAGCAGGGAGCTGGTTCTGACTCTACAGCGATACTTTATGCATTGTGTGTGTGTGTATGTAAGGATTTAGGTTGCCTCGTGATGAGGCCTTCAACATGGTAGTTCAGGGTTTTGTGGAGTGATGGTGTTTGAGTATAGACGGTGATGATTGCTGTGGTGTGTCTATGCTACTATTCTGCGTATAATCAGGTTGCACCCCTAACGGTCAGAACCGCATTAGTGCGTCTATCAAAGTCAAAGCTAGAGGTTCAGGGTTTGGGTTGACGCCGGCAGAGATAAGAAGCTACACAAGCATGCCTGCAAACCTACACTTACATACCGACATGAAAGTACTCGTTTGTTATGACAAATACAAGCAGGTGCAAGATCCTCTACGTGGTTCAGCTGTAGTAACACTTTCAGGCACACTCGTACACTTAAGCTTTGAACAAGTCCCGGACGACTTGAGGTGCTAAATGCCCCGACTGTGACTTCTTCGGAGAAGGCCTGCATCAGTTTTTCGAAAAAAAGCACATGGCATACACACATACATACATACATACATGCATGCATACATACATACACACACACATACATACATACATACATACATACATTTACACACACATGTGTATATATATATATATATATATGCACACATAGATGTATATATGTATATATATGTATACATACATGTCATATGTAAAATTTGCTCCAGAGGATACCTTTTTTCCTGGTATGCAGGGTCTGTCATGGGAAGGCTGAATCAACACTGCTTCGGCATTCTGTGCTCGATGAGAGGTGTTGCGTGCCGGGCAGATTTGCGAGGCCCGTCTTTGCAAGCTCCTGTTTGAACCGGTGCAGTTAGAGGTTTAGGGTTTATAGGGTTTAAAATAGGGCAGTTGAATGTGGGGAAGGATGGTATGTTGTGGAGTGCTTAAAGGGCATTTCTGCTGAACCTGCTGCCACGCTGCATGGCTCAGCAGCGACATGAAACAGAGCAACCATATGTGGTAATGATGCAATGACGGCGCTTGCTCCAGCCTTTATCCCCGCTTTGGCATCAGGGCAATTGCAGGTTTCGAGAGCGATTTCTGCCCAAGAAAGGAGTCAGTACGACCTCAGGCACTCTCACGCAGCAAGACTCGAAGATTTGTCAAACCTTTGGCGAAACTTCAGCCGTCAGACCCGTCACGAATACTTTAATGCGGACAAACCAGCTTTTCACCTCGCGAGCTGTGTCCTGTGGCGCGATGAACAATGAGGTGGGGGCAGAGCTGAACAGTGCTGCAAGTGTGGGCTATTGGGGCTTGTCCAATCAAATTGCGGGTTTGTCAGGTTCGTTGTGAGGCACGCAACCATCACCAAAAACAATCGGCAGGAGGTTGTTGCGCGCCCTGCTGGTGGCGCATGTCTTCCTGGGCGATGTCTCCAAGGCAGATGGCGAGGCCGCTTCTTCCTTTGCTTATCTGGATTCTTGTTCAGGAATAAATCTTACTTAAGTTACCATAACAGCTCCCATAGTAAATGATATGGTTTCCTTAATCTGGCAACTTAGTTGTTGTCGATTGAGCTGGTGGCACCGTGAATGCAGAAACAGAGGCCGCAGAGGAAAGCTGGCAGCATAAGAGTAGCACGGGCTACGAACTATCAAGACCTCGATGCCTTAACCTCCCGGAATTCCGCACGTTTTCGCACCAGGAAGAGAAGGACACCTCCTCAGATGTTATGGAAGTCATGGCCGGGCCCTTGTCTTTTCGGAGGTGAGGTGTCACGGTGGCGTCACCATGATAGCAATGATGCTGATGTTGATGTTGTTGAAGATGATGACGAGCACAATGACGATGCTGATGGCGGTCGACAACAAGAATCATCATTCTCACCCCTAAACCCGATACCCTAAATTAAACCATACACCCTAAAGTTCAAAGTGTTAATCATGCTCCTTGCGGCGGTGGCGGTGGCCTTGAGGCAAGCCCCGAAGAGCTCGTAAGGAATCAAAAGCAGCATAAGATCATAATTGCTCCTTACAGCGGTGGCGGTGACCTTGAGGCAAAATCCCGAAGGGGTCGTAAGGAATCAAAAACAGCATAAGATCATAATACAACATAATTGGATAATATGTGATCATACAGTACGTACTAATGCTACTAATACAATGTGTTATATACTAACAATGTAGCAGAAAGCATAAAACAAAGGACCTGCAGAAAAGTGTGAGATCTACTAATAAACTAATAATAAGATATAACATAATATGATACAACATGATACAGTAAACCCCATAAAGTTGGAAACCGGATTAAGGCCAAATAGTGTTGGGATTCCCTATACATTACTCTTAAGGATTGAGGCTATGGGGTTTCCAACTTTTTGGCTTCTACTGTAGAAAAATGTGAGATCTACTAATAATAAGAAATAACATAATGTGATACAGTACGATACAGTACCCAGAGACTCCAATATCCCTGAATTAAGGAATATACCTGAATTATAGTAGGATCCCTAATATGATTTAAGGAATATTCCTTAAGGGATTTTGGAGTCTCTGGAACCCTAAACCCTAAACCCTATAGATCCCTTAAAGGAGCCCTGTAGAAGATATTTGATGTGCATGCCCTGCGCCCTTAGAAGATCGGAGGCCTGGTGCAAAGGTGTCCTGCAAGGCCTGGACTGGCCAGCGGTCGGAGGCCTCAGATCCTTTGAAAAAGGGCTTTATGGTATGGTTTAGGGTTAGGGCTTAGGGTTATGGTACAGCAAAATATGTCAATATGTATGTATATATTTGTGTATGTATAGTAGAATAGAGTAGCATCGAATAGACTAGAATGAAGTAGAACTGAATGTAGTCTAATCTTATCTATTATAGGGGTTTTCATAAGGGTTTTGTGCGCATAGGCGTTGTGGGGGCGTTATAAGGGACTTGAATATGGGTGTTCGGGTTCCGTACTTGGGGGCTTTGGGGGACTTTGGGTTTCGACGGTCGATTTAAAAAGTTAGGTTTCCGGTGTTCGGGCTTGGGATGTGGATGGGCTTCGGGTTGATAAGGTGTTCGGGTTCGAGGGGCCGAAAGGCCTCACGTTCAGTCTTGCAAAGTCGTTTCGCAAACGCTGATTCTAGGGGCAAGAGTCCTCCCAAACCCAAAACCAGAAACTGCATCCGTCAGAAGCCCCAAACCCTTAAGCCTCAGGCCCTCAGGCGTAGCAGCTCCCAGACCGAAAAGTTCCTCGAATCCCGAAGACGGAAGAACTCCCAGATACTCAAACCCAAAGTCCGTCTTCGAAGCGCTTCGGGTTTGGGACTTTCCAGGTCGAGGATTAGGTCATGCCCTGAGCCCTCAACTCGGAGCCGCAGCTTGAGGTTCTCCGCCTGGCCAAGACGGAGTGCAACTTAGACGTGTCACACTCAAATCTGCTTTGTTCTGTTTGGTGGCGGGGGGATTTGGGATTAGTTGTTGGGCGCATGCTCCGGGCCCTTACCTCGAACCTCTAAGACTCCAGAGAAGTGCTCCTTTAGAAAGCGCCTCTGCCTCCACAGAAATGTACGGGAGGAGGTTCCGATAAGGTTTCGCGGAGGTTCCGGACCCTCTAAACCCACAACCTAGGACAAGCCCCACGAAATCGTGCGGTGCTGCTCTGTGAGAAATAAGTTCCTTTAAACCTTAAGCCCTAAACCCCTGCATACATAGATACATACATACACACATACATACATGCATACATACATAGATACATCATACATACATACATACATCTACATATATATATATATATATACATACACACCTGTATTTGTGAGCTGTAAGCACCTGCAAGCCCTGCAACTAAACCCGTCTAGGACCGGCAGAACATTAGGGACCCAAAAAGGACATAATCATAAGCCTTTTATAGGGATATCCCTACCTTACTGGGTTTCATTATAAGGGTCTTTATATGGGATGTCCCTATCCTTATTTTTGCTTATGTGCTTTTTTGGGGCCCTAGAACATTCAGTTTCTCGCAAGGCCGGAGATGACGACCTGCTTCGCATCGGTGCCGGACCAAGGAGTTCCGGGGCTTGTGAGGCTAAGGTAGGAAGCCAGGGTTCTATAAGGGCTCCTTTAAAGGGCACTATAAGGATGAACCTAGGGTTCTATAAGGGCTCCTTTAAAGGGCACTATAAGGATGAACCTAGGGTTCTATAAGGGCTCCTTTAAAGGGTACTATAAGGATACTATAAGGGTTTTGGGGGGTTTGATGTAGGAACCTGATTAAGAAACCCTGGCCCTATAGCCCCAATATATTAGGATTCATATAAGGAACCCTAATAAGGACCCAAGGTTTCAAAATCAGGGTTCCTACATTAGACGGCTTGGGCTTGGGCTCCCTAAAAGCTGAAACCGGTAAACCTGAACTTGAAGCCGCAGGTAAAGTAAAGAGGGCGAAGGCCTAAACTAAATCGCAGCTGAGGCTGCACGGAGATGGGTCTCATATCCGCGGTCGATGGTCTCCGGGCAGTACTCGAGATCTCCCAGCTGCAGAAGTTGGTGGGGGCCTGAGGTTGATGCTTTCGGGGGTCACGAACCCTCGAATCCTAAATCCCCCAAGCAAGACCTTCAGTTTTCGCCCTTTGAGCTTATCCAGAGGGACGTACGCCCAATGGCGCCGCTGTAGCCAATGACGTGGGATTGGTCGTGGCATTCAGTTTGGCTGGGTGTATGAGCCGCAGAAAGCAACATCGCAGATGCGTGTTTGTGTCCGCACCGTTGGGCTGACATGTAGTAACAGGGTTTAATTTTGGTGTGTGGGCTCAGCTGGCCCTGACCCCAGTGTTTCATTCGAGAAATCGTCCTGCTTGCAGCCCACACCTTTTGGGCTTCACCCTCCACGAAAGCTATGCAAGCGAGTCTGTGGAAACCTTAAACCTAGGGAAACTGGTGGTTTCTGTTTCTTCTGAAACGACGATGGTAACAAACATCGAAGAGTCGAGGTAATCATGATATGAGTTTTCAATAAGAAGCCTTAACAATTTGAATAGGGTTCGAGGGCTTATCATAGTAGAACTATACTGAGGAACCCTATTGTACTGCGCTGGGTATGTGATGTCACAGACCGTGCAGCTCCACGACAGAGTCCCAAATCAAGTCTTGCGTAACTGAAGCACTCTTTGTGCTGCCGCCTGGAAACAAAAGCAATAAGTAACTTCTCAGAGACCGGCGCCTAAAAGCTGCATTCGCGCGAGGTCTGTCCGAACGGCCAGGTATTTCTTCTCGCAGTTGCAGCCTCAGAACAGGCGCAGTTTTACCGGCAAAGCTGTGCTTGGCGACGCCGTTGCCGGCGACCCTCGTTACAACCGTCAGAGTGCACGACATGAGCCAGAATTTCTTCGCGATCGCCGGGTTTTGTAGTATTCGACCGTGTCTTGATCGTACTGCTCATGCATGACGCAGCCCAGGTGCAATCCGTATCTGCAGTGTGATGGACTCTCTCGGGGTCCGAATCGGTATGCTTTGTCATGTTTCTCCATCGAACAAGAAGAGTCTTGTCCCAGCTTAGAGGACTCAGGAGGTGACACCTGAACAACCTTCAACCTTAACCCCCACGCTGCAAGACTCTGAACCACAAGGTGAGCTCCTTGTGCACTCAGGTTTCCTTAGCCTACGCACGGGAGCAGCTGACGCCGACAGAAGTGGCCAGAGCACAGGTGTCCAAGACGTCCTTAATGCCTGCAACAGCTACCCCAAAGATCAAACATCTGGCAAAATAGACCACCGTGTGTCCAAACCTCCGGGTTGGGTTCGCGGGCCCTTTCAAGCGAGGGAAGCCTCTTGCATGCTGGGCGTGGGACTTTGACTTTAGGAAGTCGTGACCATCTATGACATGGCTGCCTCGAGGTTTTGGGGCCTATTATACTATAATGCATATAATTACAATACGGAACTCCCAAAATAGTATTGGTAATTATTTAGGCCCCTATATTACCTCTATCTTGGCTCTGTAGAATGCAGGCAAGTTCAACCTAGCTTCTCCCAGTGCATCCTGCCCTAGTTCTTGTTTTAATTATGAAGGCCCCTATACTAGAGTACCGAGTACCTTTGTCGATCCCCTCTAGTACCCCTTATAGACCCCTTTACAGGAACCCTATTCTAATTATTAAAGCCCCTATAGTAACCCGGCTGCCAGGTCCTTCTCTGGCACGCTTTGCAGACCAACTTCATGCTGGATGCCAGCGCGCGCCAGTCACGTGATTTTCCTGCTCGCTTTGCTTTCCGTGCCGTGGGCAGATGACAGGTGTGGCCGGTCAAGACCCATGACGTGCCTTTGACAGAAGGGATCGTCACAGTGAGCTTGTTGGGGTGAGTTGATCCTGGTCCGACGACCTCAGCTTTGGTTCTATAGATGCAGCGTATGCGCAGCCCCTTATCCCGTTACTTCCGCCATGCCACAAACCCAACCAACCGTAAAAGCCATGCCATACGTTCACGCAGCGGAGGTGCTGTACATGTTCGACCAGCTTCCCCCGCCGCTACGGCTGTCGGGTGGGAGCCCCGAAAGGGACCCAAACTCCATGTTTGCAAGCCATGCACCCTAATATAGGGGCCTTTATAATTAGAATAGGGTTTTAGGCCCATTATATTATAATTATAAGAAGGAATCCCCAAAATAGTATTAGTATTGGTAATGAAGCCATGCGCCCTACCGAAAGCTTGAGCCTCAAGCACTGCTATACCACATCCTGCACTGTCGAGGAAACCCGCACATACGGAGTGTCCAGTGCTACCACTGGAGCCTCGTGATATTATTTGCTCTATGACCCTACCCCAACTCAACTCTGAGGCTCAGGTCCGGACATTTCATCGAGCTCTTAGCTCTTGCCACTACAGGTGTCTGAGACTTGTGTCCATTGCAAAGCAGCCGTCATGGCAGACCTCCGAAATTCGGGACATGACAGCAAAGCAGCAACGAAATGTATCCCTGAACCACTGAGATCTTAAATCCGAAGACAGAGCTCTACACCCTGAGCGACGCGACACCCGTAACATCCTGACCCCCGAGAAACGAAAGATCCCTGACATCGTAACACCTAAACCCCCTAGACCTGCATGAAATCCGGAACCCCAAACACTACCAAGCACCTCAGGATCCCCCAAACCCTGTAAATGCTCCTAAACTCCGGAAAGCCTACGCCCCTGAACCCGGGCTTCCCCCCTAAACCCTAAACCCCTAAAGTCTAAACCCTAAACCCTAAACCCTAAACCCCTAAACTCTAAGCTCTAAACCCCCATCTGCCTAACCCTACCCGGCCCTGGCACCGAAAAGCCCAGCAACCCTCGTGAGGCCAAGCGGCCACACCGCTTGAGGAGGCAGTGGGGAGCCCAGACTTGGGGAGAAAAAATCGGGTTAGAGTTTGGGTTTTTTGGGGTTTAGGGTTTTTAGGGTTTAGGGGTTAGGGTTTAGGGTTTATAGGGTTCAGAGTCTAGGGTTTGGGGTGTATTTAAGACCCTTCGCTTCAAATGTTTAGGGTAGCTCATGTCACTAGGGTCACTAGGGTTTGAAAGTACAGTAGGATGTAGGATTAAATCTGGGGCCCCGAAGTGCAGAGCTTGAACCCTGCCGTCAAACTCTCAATCGTCTCTCTGCGTCCCATTTGGGTAGTTCTCTAAATTAGGGTCCCTTTTTAGGTTACCAATATAGTACGGCACCTTTATCAAAGGACCCCCCAAAAGGGACCTAAATTAGAGAACTAACTACCCATACCCTAAACCCTAAACCCAAAAAGGGACCCTAAATTAGAGAACTAGCTACCCATTTAGACTCGACGCCCCCGAGCCCAGGTTACCCTCGTCGTGCCCCGCTGCCCTCCGGAGCTGGTAAAGATCCTGAAGAAGCGTCGGGGCGCCTAAGCCCTGGTTCCTAGAAAAAAAGACCCTAAACCCTAAACCCTAAACCGTGGGTTTAGGGTTTAGGGTTTAGGGTTTAATAATATAACCCCCAAACCCTATGGTTCCCACAATATTTAAAAACACTTCAGTATCGTCTGCTTTGGGATATAGGGGTCTGAGTAATCAGAATCAGCAGCAGTATCCCAGTATGTCCTGGTCCCTATATAAAGTCAAGGAAAATATGTCCCCCAAAGCCTACCTTCAATTTTAGTTTGTATATAATGGAAGTACACTCACTGCTATACCTTCAGCCGTCCCCTGAGTTCCAAGAAGCCTAGAACGGGATGACAGGAATGCGAAGTGTTCACAGGACTCAGAGGTTCAGGATTCAAAACGAAGCCCCCATCAGCACAAACAAAAACGGAGGTTACGACTGTATGAGCGGCCCTAAACCCTAAGCCCTAAACCCTGGAACGTCCCCTCCACAAGCAACCACCCAAGAGGCTTTCCAGGATTCCCAGCGACCGTCGGCGTCCTTGGCAAGGCTGGTTCAAGGTTTAGAGTTTAGGGGAGGTCTGTTCGAAAATTGAAATTCTTCAGGGCTTAGCTTTGGATGGTTGTTTGAGGGCTTCGGCATTTGGCCAGGGAACTCCGAGCGCACCAAGTGCCAAGGGCGCTAAATTCAAGCATCCTTCTCTATGAAGGCGAGAGACCCTAGATTCTCGAAATTCATGATGTAGATTTGTGTGGATTGGCGGATTTGTGGAGTTGTCGCAGCAACAACAACAACAACTACTACTACAAATAGCACTACCACTAACTACCACAACCACTGTTACTACTAAGGCTACTCCTGATCCTCCTGCTGCTGCTGATGATGATACTACTGCTTCTGCTGTTCCTCCTCCTCCTCCTCCTCCTCCTCCTAGTACTACCAGTTGCTACTAACCAGCACCACCACCACCGCCACCACCGCCACCACCGCCACGCCCGCCGCCACCACCACCACCACTACTACGACGACGACTACTGACTACTGCTGCTGCTGCTGCTGCCACCATACGACTACTACGACTGCTACGACTACTACGACTATTACGACTACTACGACTGCCCCCACTACCACGACCACCACGACCACCACGACGACCACGACCGCCACGACAACCAATCCTGCCACGACCACGACCACGACTACTGCTGCCTCCACCTTCATTGATATAACTGCCGCGAGTGCCATTACGACGTCGGCTACTAGCACTAGCACTGTCACCTCTCCTAATACAACTACTTTCGTTTCTGCGGCCACTGCCACCGACTTGAGAACCACGTCTCCAGGTGGACGAGTCCGCGAAACTCCTGCCGGAGAGTTGGCAGGGCTTCGAGTCCGCGGATGTACGGGGCTTAGCCCAGTGGGGGTGAGCATCGCGAAGTGTTTGTAAGTCTGATCCTGATTCGCTGCCAAGTTATACGAGATTCTACACAGTGCTACCTTCGTGATGAACCCAGCTCTGCGACGAGCGTATGGGAGGTTTCATTGAAAAGCAGAGTCGGACACAGTAGTGACAGTAGTGAACAGACTATGCAGTCACAACAGTTTCGGCTGTAGGAGTGCCATGTTAAACAGAACGAGATCAAAGCCGCCCGTTTCTGGATGGGACCCGGACCTTCAAGGCTGTCATATTTCCTGGCAGTGCGTAGCATCTGGCCCTGCCTTTACGTTATATGATGACATGTCGCATGCAAGTGTATGCGTGTATGCGTGTGTATGTATAATGCATGTACCTGTCTATGTATGTATGTATGTATGTACGTGTATATGTATGTATGTATGTACGTATGTATGTATGTATGTATGTATGTGTATATATATATACACGCAGAATGAATATATATATATATATACATACATATATACATACACAGACGGACACCTCCTCATATCTCTGATCAGTTTGCGAGCTGCACCAACAAACCCTTCTAAGGGTGTTACATTAGCTCGGGGTTAGTTTTACATAGTTCAGATTGACCTTCAAAGCTTCCCGCGCTAGGTCTTGCGGGGGTTGGGCGAGGGTGAGCATCGTATGTATGTGTCTATATATACACACGGATATGGAGGTTTTTTTCTTTTATACATGTGTACCTATGCAAGCATGAACCTATGCGTGTATGTTTCTTTGTTCCATCCATGTCTCCACCCAGCCAGCCAGCTGCCATCCATGCGTCGATCCTTCCATCGATACTTCCATCCATCCATATGGGAGTTTCCGAAAATAGGGGACCCTAATATAGTACCCTAAATAGTAGGATCCTTATTATAAGGACCCCGAATAAGGAACGCCTAATTTTCGGAAACTCCCATGTTGTATTTAACTGTTTCCGCTGGCTCTTTATCCACGCGACAGGGGGCTGGGCAGACAGATGGAAGAGACAGACAGAGACTGACAGACATACAGTCGACGACCCGACAGGCATTCAGGCCACAGATGCGAAGATGCGTACAGAGAATCAGTACCTTCCGACAATAGTGGCTTTGAGCCGGACGGTTTTTGCTTGCAAGCCATCCACTCTTGGCAGGAGATGCCCACAGGGTGCACTTCTCAGACCAAGATACCTTGATTCATCGGGTTGACGGGAGTTTGTGGGGCGACTAGATCAATATTCACTGCTTTTCCCGTTGAGCCAGAGTCCTTTTACTGCTTGAACTTTTCTATGCCGACCTATGAGCATGAATTTCCCAATGTAGTTGTCAGGGGAGCGGGTCTTGCGATCTTGAACCAAGGTCTGGAGAGCTCAGGCTTCAGAATTTCATGTTCGGAATGGATGTTTTGGACCAGAGTCATGGTTTGACCTATGTCCACCCTTAGTTTGACCTATATCCATGTTGGAATCGCAGCATGGGGTCCACGCAAGCCTCGCGCCCATCGCAAGCATTGTCCACTTCATCGCCAAGCATGAGTCCTAAGAGAGCAACATGCCAGACATTGGCAACTGCAATGAAGCGTGACGTTGCAGTCCAACACTGCCGAAGAAGACTTTTGAAGGGTGGAGAGCCACACGAAACCCGTTTGGCGAGTCTTTTTGAGGGCCCAAGAAAGGATGAGGCTGTCGTGTCTTGGGTGGAAAAGTCTATGTTCGACCGTTTCGGATTTGGGGTTGCAGTCCTGGGTCTGACATTGACGAACAAATTCGGAGCAGAGTGGTTTGGGGGTTTCTGATCTTGACTTTACGGTTGAGGGTTTACCGCTTCGGGCTTGGGATCTTGGGTTTACGGCTGGTTCCTGGGCTCGAAGCCTCAATCCTGAGACCCGGCACAGTGCATCCCGCGCCACAGGTTCAGTTCTTGGCGCCGAGATAGGAAGAGGAATAGTATTCGTATTAATAATGAAAATACTACTAGTATTAGTACTCGTAACCGTAATCGTAATAATAGCAATGATAGTAATTTAGAAACCAAAACCAAAAGCCGAGGTCACTCCTGAATGCGATGCTGGAGGTGGGACATCACACCTCCAAAATAATATCGGTGCCTTCATAAATACCCATACTATTTTGGGGGTTCCTTATTATGATGAAAGTTCAATATATCCCAAAACCCTGCTCTGATTATTAAGGCCTTTGCAGTATCCACCATCGACAAGGCTGCCCTTCCTGCAGCCCGCGTTATTCCGACCAGAGAGCTGTTCATGTGTTCATCACCTGTTCATGTCCACCCTTACTGTTAGTCCGAAGTGCAAAACTCGCATCCCAGTACTTTCGCTGTCCATGCAAGCCCCAAAATACCGATCCTTCATTCAGGACGAAGAAGACCCGTTTAGGGTTTAGGGCTTACAGGCACATGAACTCAGAAACGCGAGCTGCAAGCTTCGGAGGTTGAGACTCCAAACTCGTTCTTTTCCCTGCTGAGTCTTACAATCACAATAAGTATACAGACAATACTAATACTAGTATTGATACCAATAATTACGATAGTAGCCAAATAAGAGTACAGTATTCTGTTCTTGTTCTGTGCTTGCTGTAATCCAACAAGTCCTTCGAAAGTACGTGCGAGACCGTGTCAAACCCGTGCCAGACTCGGAGAACTCAGCTTGAAACCCGAGGGTTCCCTAAACCCGACTTAAACACCCGAAGCGCCCAAACCCCAAACCCCCCCCCAAACCCCCTTTGAAGCTCCCAGCCCTTCCAGTCCAGGCCGTGGAGACACCGTATTCTCTGGTGATTCTCAGCGGGGCCTTGCCTTCTTCCCTGAGGGACTGGGGCTGTTTAACTGCTAGTTTGATATGATCTTCTAGGGGTACTTGTTATCACAACGATACTCTAATATACGCCAGGACCCTATTCTAAATTTTTAAGGCCAATGTTTTAGCAAAGTTGAAGCTTTTGGGGTCTTGGGGTAAGCCCTAGCCATCAGGGAGGAGGGCTTTCAGGCTTTTGAATGAGTTTCGGTACCGGATTTCACGGCTGGGGCCTTCGTCTCATGACTGGATGCTGATAATGTATATAGGGGCCTTAGTAGCTACAATAGGGTGTTGGTTGGTGGTTCTTTATAGTATAAATATAGTATAAGATACCCCCAAACCCTATTCTAATTATTCAGGCCCCTGCATAAGCCTCGCTCTGATTTGGTTTGTTTCTGTCGCGGGTGTGGAGTTTTGGGGCTCGGGCTGCGTAAGGGGTTCTGCGGCTCAAAGCTGCTGCAAACATGTTGCATCGAAGCGTGGAAAGGCCAGAAGTTTCCTATATTGCGCACGCCATATCCTGCAACACAGCCGGTAGAGACGGTGTGCCGGGAAACAAATTCTTAAGTTGTGAGTTGCTGAACAAGAACTTGGACCACTACCTTGAACCTGCCGGACGCTTTTCAGTTTCTCTCTGGCTCGTATACCAGACTGCCAGCACATGTCTTGTGAAAGTCTAGAATGAGGGCAGGGATCGGCAGGAGAACAGTGCCGGGCAGAATGAGCTGGGAAAGCTGGACTCAATTGTATTCAGGTCCCACGGACTGGGGCTTTGGAGTTTTGAGGTGCGTTTCAGGTGGCTTGTTACCGGATACATTACAGTGTTGCAGTCAGTTCTTGCTCCCTTCTCCTGCAAAACTGTCTGGATCGAGGCTTTCCCTGAACCCTAAACGAACCCTTGGGTTTAGGGTTTACAGCCAGCTTCTGTCTCAATGGCGGTGGACAGGCTTGCTATGGTCCCCCGAGAGGGAGGCCGTAACAAAAAGCCGACGCCTCAACCCCACATACAATAGAAAAGGCAATTATTAAGGCCCCCCATAGTCCATACGGCTGATGGACAAAATCCTGCATTACCCATTATAAGGAATAGACCATAATTCCCATAGTTTAGGGTCCTTAAGGTAATGCAGGATTTTGTCCATCAGCCGCAACCCCAAGATTCCTTCTTCCGATCTGCCGGTGCAGGATGTGCAGACTCTGCGGCGAGTCCTGGAGAGTCGGCAGGCTGGGGCGTTTCGTTTGGATCTCTGGGCTCCGCAAACCGGGGGGTTGAAGGGCACCATAAGGGCTCCTAGTAAGGGGTTTAGGGTTTAGGGTTTCGGGTTTAGGGTTTAGGGTATTGGTGGTTATTGATTTGGAACTATGGGCTCCTTAGAGTAGGTGTAGGGTTTTATGGAGGGTTGAGTTGAGGGCTTAGATTTCAGGGTTCAGGGATTGGAGCTTGAGGTGTTTAGCAACAGCTTGATTCCTTCAGTAACTTCACAACTGCGATTGATTTCCGCAAGGCCCTGTCCTCGTTTGAGCTTGAGTTTTTCAGTGTTTGCTGCTTGGCTTCGGTCCAGTCTGAGTCTAGCTCTTCGCATTTCTTCCAGCATCACTCGTCGTCGATCTCTGATGGGGTGGAAGCGAGGTGAATCATATGTTTGTGCTTGCTCCATCTTCATCATCGGCACCAGCTCATGATTTTCCCACCTTCGGCAATGCTGTCACCACGAGCAACCATCATCACCTGAAGCTCTAAACCCTTGTATTCCCGCAACAAGCGTCCAGCACTCAAAGCCTCCAGAACTGATATTTAATTTAATACGTATGACTATTAATATTACATTGTTCTTTAACAAGATGAACTCCCTTCCAATGCGGTCCCTTCCATTGCGGGAGTTTCTATGCTGCGAAGGTGTTGGCCGCTTCGGGGCCCGTCTTGAGATGCTCGGCGGCATCGGTCCGGTTGTCCTAATGTAATATGTAACTAGGACCTAGAGTACGGCCTTATTCCCTTTTTGTCGGGTTCAGGTTTCCGCATAAGCCCCTTTAAACCAAAAAGGCACCATTTTTATTCTGGTTGTGCTAATGTAATGCGGGTGGTTGTCAATATTAGGGTCCCTTTTTGGGTCATTATAATACGGCACCTAATATTTAGGGTACCCAAAAAGAAACCATTATTTGGGCAACCACCCATGTAGCAACCTGATTTAGCAAGCTGGTCCTATAACCGTAAAATTAGGATTGACATAAAGATTCCGGATGAAGACCCAGGGTTTACTAACCAGGTTCCTTTATTCTGGAATGGCCACAACTTCTTGCACCCGTGCTTGCTACTTAAGTATTTTGGTGGATGTCCTGGCCCGTTCATGTCTGTGAGCTTTGATGTTTCGGCCTTTTTTGCTCTTCTCTTGACATTGCTAATTGCTTATTTCACTTGCTGAATTCCTTGCTTCGGCTTATGGCTGCTTTCTCTGTCTCGGTCATGTTGCTGCTGGTTATCAAGTTCACGACGATGGCAAGCTCACCATTGGTTGCAGATGCTTTATGACAATTCCGACTATCATCCTGAAGCCGCCTCGGGAACCGGAGCTTCAATCCCAGCTACTGTAGCAGTGTGGCAGTCAATCTTGTCTCGCCCGGTGACCCAACGACTCCAATACCCCTTAATGAAGGACTATACCTTGAATCATAACATGGATCCTACTATAATTTAAGGCATATTCCTTAATTAAGGGATATTGGGGTCTCTGGAGAGCCCGGTGACCCCCGAGATTTGGTCCTGCTTGCCAAGGTGCAGAGAAGGCCAGAGCTGGTCGCGCAGTCTTAAGCTGTTGACGTTGGGCTCAGGGTTTAGGGTTTTGGGGGTTTAGGATTTTAGGGGTGTAGGATTTTAGGGGTTTAGGGGTTGAGGAGTTAGGGGTTCAGGGTTTAGGGCCGCTTAGGGGTTGAGGGTTTAGGGTTGCCCGAGAGCTCAATGAGAGCTCCAGGCTTCCCTCGACTGCCTTTGCTCCTCCTAATGCTTAGTAGGGAATGGGGGAATTGGTTATGGGGACTACTATTGGGATTATATAGGGACTACTATAGGGACAGTCTCGCATGCGGGAGGTTACTGTGCAGTGCATTATCGGAGCCCAGCAACTTCACAAGGGAAACTTCAAGCATCGAGGCAAAAGACATAACATTGCAGATCCTAAGTTGCATGTTACGTCCCACATGTCCTGCAGCGTTATGACCCCAAGAAGCTACAGGTCTATTCCGACTTCTGCTATCGGCTTGATTTGAGGCCTAGCCTGTCGGGCCTGGGGGGGCGTTCGGGGGTAACTGCTGCGGGTCTGGATTTAATTGAGGTTTGAAGTTGTTGGTGCTGCTGGTCTTTTGAAATTTCGAAGGACAACAAATAAGACCCTCCACCTAAAGGTTAGTTGAGGGTTGGAATCTTGGCTCGGACTCGGCAGCAGTTGCTGTCTCAGTTTTGCACAGCGGCTGTTGCTACTGACTGTCCCTTCACGGATGTCCTTCTCGTATATTGTCTATTTTTTGGGTTGCGCCGTTCATCTCTGTTTTAGCTGAAGCTTAAGAGTTTGTGGTTGAAGGTTGGGATCGTTCAGGTTTGGTGTTATAATTACTGGTGTCTGCTGTGCCACATCCTAGCTTGGAATAGTTTGGTCGCGCCTGTGTCTGGCGCAATTGGAATGCTCGAAGAAGGTTGTTGTGTTTCTCCTGCCTTCGCGATCATATGCAAGTTCTTCGGCTTCTGTGGCGGCAAAGTCATCACAAGAACACACATGGTCATCGATATATACATACCGGCGCACATGCAGTGCATGTGTGCATGTGTAAGCTCAAGCATGTACGAATGCATGTAGGTATGTAGGTCGGTAGGTGCAGCAGGTGGTGGGTAGGTATGTATGTATGTATGTATGTATGTATGTGTGCATGTATGTACGTATGTATGCACGTACGCATGTAGGCGTGTTGTTGAAAGAAAAACTTATACGGGACTCATGTGCAGACTCAGGGATGTGCTCTGCAGCAGAATACACCAGGTGCGAGTGGGCTGCTGATTTACAGCCGGAAACCCCAACCCCACACCCCTCCCCAAGTCACATTTCATCAGTCATTTTGGGGCCTGTTGCTTTAGCCTTCAATCCTGAAGGCTCAGTTAGAGCCTTAAATTAAAGCCCAGAATCCGAAAGCCTAAACTCTAATTCTCCAAATCCTGAAGCCGATCTGCGGAAGGCACTATCACCTCCGCTTTCGAAGTGAGTATGAGCATAGCCGGGCACTCGGGAGCCAGAAAGCCTCAGTCCCAGGATCGCTTCACTTGGTTTGGGGCTCTTTTTCCGTGGGTGGGTCAGGGTCTGTCGGTTTGCCAGCTGAAGCCTTGAAGCGTTGCTGCAGGTGTCATCTTCGATGAGGCATCTGCTTCCTCGATCAGGCGTTGGCTCAAAGCCCCAGCCCCCGAGCATTTAGAGGTTTTGAGGTTTAGGGTTCGGGGTATCCTTCGCCAATCCCGCCAGTGATGCACAGTGGCACTGAAATTAAGATGGCACAACAGCCAAAGGCCAGCAACAGCACGACATCAACGCCGACTCATGCAAATCACGGCAATGCTGCGTGCCAGGGGCAACTGGTTTCACGAAGAAGAGGCAGACCTTCGGCTTGCAAAGCACGGAATCCTGAAAGCGAGAGTGCTCGCCTGCATTTTGCTTTAGCCAAGGAGACGAAAGACGGGCCCTGCAAGCTCTGTGATACGCTGCCGCGCTGCCTGCATGAGTTTTCGGTATGCATACAGCGTATTGAATGTGTATCCGTAGGGGTTTTTTGTCGTTGACCCCCTGTGCCAGGCCGACGTTTCTGGCGCACACCGAAGCACTGCGCTGTGGACTTAATGTTTTGTGTCGCCGCATAAGCAGAGCTTGCCATCTTCACCGATGTCTCCATCTTTGGCACTTACTGCGGTTGTAGTCAGAGATCCCGCATACACAAGGGCGGTGTGCGCGTAGCAGCAGAGAGAAGGAGGGGGCTGTGCTCAGGCGCCATATCCTTCCACCCGGCGCTGGATGGAGAGCCCGATCCCAAGGTTTTCGGAGTTTATGGGGTTGAGGGCTCAAGGATTAGGAACTTCAGGATGCCATGCACCACGGGCAGTGCTCTTCCGTCAGCAGCTGCACTTCGTAGAGGAGAGCTACCATTGGGTTTATAAGGTTTAGGGTCATATAGGGTCTTGGGGTTTGACGGCAATCCTCCCAGGTGGGCTCTGTTGGACTTTGCAATGCGGGCGACACGCACGCCCCTGGTCGAGGCTTCAACTGTAACCCTAAGCCCTAAGCCTGCTTTGCAGATCTTACACAAAGGCGCCCGGATCGAAACCCCTTGTCCGTGAATCAGGATCATAATAGGGATCCGAAAAGGACAGAAAGAGGGTTCATGAACCAGGGCTCTACATTCGTCTACAGTATGCGTAGGGTTTCCGCTAGAAGTCCTCCGTGGGACATGCAACCCTAAGGCTCCATGTACTCCAAAAAGCATATACTTAGGCCTTAAAGTACCTATATAGGAACCCCTTTAAGGCTTAAGTACCTGCTATACTATACCCCAAAAGTATATACTGAGGCCTTAACGTCCCCTTTAAGGCTTAGGTACCTACTAGAAAGGTACAGGGAGCCTTGGGGCAAGGTGAAGCCACAGGGCGCGACAACCGCGACTCAGCAGCTCGGGCCTCGGTACTAAAGTGCAGGGCTGTTTGGGGAAACCCTGTTTATATATATATATATATGTATATTATATTTTATATATATATATATATATATATACCCTAAACACTAAAGGGCATAGGGGCGTCAGGAGTAGACTTATGGCGTATGAGGGACCCTGATTCTGAATAAAGGAGGCCGGCCTTCGAAGAATCGAACCCTTCAAGAATCCTTACAAGGACCCTTAAAAGGCACCCTCAGAGGAAGCCTTAAAGCGAACCCTATAGTTATGGTTATAGTACCCTTCAGGGATCCTTGCAATGCCCTTTTAAAGAGACCCGAAGTAACCGAGGCCGGGATGGAGGCACCGCAGCAGCCGCTTCGCGCTTTGCCCCTTTGCTTCGGTGCAGGAGCTGCCGGAGATGGCTGGGTCGGGGCCTTTGGCGTTTTGTTTTTTGTTGGAGGGGTTTAGGGTTTTGGTTTTTGTTTGAGGGGTCTAAAGTTTATCCATGTGTGTATAAGGGGCCTTTTGAGGGTGCTTTTGGGGGATGTACTTAGGGCTTTTGATGCCTTCTCTGGAGCGTTATAAGGGGGTTTTGATAGGGGCTTTATAGGTGTTTTCATATCAGGGGAGGGTTTTTAAAAACCCTCTTCTGTTTTTAAAAACCCTCTTCTTTCATATCAGGGTTTTGTTGGGGCTGTTAGGGGAGTTTGAGGGTTATCGCGGCTCTTTAGACCTAGGGCCTCCAAGTTTTCCGGGGCTAAGGGCATATCGGGTTTAGGGTGCAGGGTTTAGGGTGTAGGGTTTAGGGTTTAGGGTTTGGGGTGTAGGGTTTAGGGTTTAGGGTGTAGGGTTTAGGGTTTAGGGTTGAGGGTGTTCGTGGCTTCGAGCGTTTAGAGGGCTGCAGGGCTCAGGGCCTTTTGGGATGAGTTTTTTTTTCTCAGAGCCCACGGTTTCTTGTCATTTCTGTGACGCCGCAAACCGCTGTAGATCCGACGGAAGTCGCCTCCGAAGCATCGTCTGCTAGATCAGAACCCAAGCCCCTTTCGTTTTCAGTGATTGGCTTCGTCAGCTTTGTCTTTAGAGTAAACTTTAGAGGGTTGTACGTAATTTGGGTAGCCCGAGAGCTCAGCAGGGCCTGTGTGACAACCCTGCAGCGAGCGAACTTGAGAATCCCATGAATCCGTAGCAATCAACCCCCGTCATTAAACTGTTCCCAATTTTGCTAAACCGTAAATCCAAACGCCAAGGCCCCATCTTTACGGGCGCAGCGACGTGCCTGCCGAAGGGGTGGCTCTGGCATCGCCCTGGCTGCCGCCTCAGCCGCCCACCGGGAAATTCAGGATCCAGTATATATATATATATATACATATGTAAATTTTTGATATACATGTCGCTCTCTCTCTCTCTCTATATATATATATATATATATAAATGTAGAGTTGGGTTTTAAGTTTTAAGGTTTCGGGGTTTGCGCAAACCTGCGTCTCACGATCTGTTTTTTGCTGTGGTCGTAGTCTTTGGCCCTTTATGGCGTTTGTCGACCATCTGCCCCAAGCCCTGTACCCAAGAGTTCATTTAACTATACTGAAAATGACTTTCCAGAGACTCCGATATCCATTAATTAAGGAATATATTCCTTAAATCATATTGGGGATGCTATTATAATTTAAGGTATATTCCTTAATTGAGGGATATTGGAGTCTCTGGCTTCATGCCCAATCTTCCCACTTTCCACCTCTTCCGGTCTGAAGCTCTCAAGCCATACACCCAGTCCCGAGACCCAAGCCGAACCTGAAGACCTGGAGCACCTGGAGCCCTAAGCCCCGAGTCCGAAACCAAACCAAATAAACCAAAGCCAAAAGCCCCCCAAAAAACCCAAACCCTAAACCCCGATGCCCGTGCAGAAGATGAACCGCTAGAGGAGAGACATGAGTCAGAAGGGGCAACACGGCAACGTCGCGAGGGCCAACATCGGCTCAGCTAGAAGGAACAGAGGGGGCAACTTGGGGGTGAAGCAGGGGATATCGACCTGCACCCCATATCGAGAGCTCGAAGCAGAAGGGTCAGCCAACTGAGTGGTCCAGCCACAGCGGGAGTCCAAGCCTGCCCAACACGGGCTTCGAAGTGCCCCAACACGAGCTTCGGAGCAAGCGACGAAACAGGCCCTCAAAAAAAAGAGCCTAAGCCCAAACCCTAAAATCTAAAACCCTAAACCCCCCTTGGGAGGTTTGGCGACGAGTCCGCGGCCTTGGGGCCCGTCGCCGCTGCCTCAAAGAAGAGCCGAAGGCACCAGGGACCGGGCTCTTCAAGTCACAGCTTCAATTGTTTTAGGGGTTTAGTGGCAGGGTTTTAGGGTTTTGGGATTCGGTTTGGTTTCCGAGATTTAGCGATCACGGTTTTGTCTGTGACTTCGGTGAAGGGTTTCCGGCTATAAGATGTGTTAGAGGAGACGAAGCAACGAAGCCCCTGCGCTTACGAACCGGGCACAGCCCCAAACCCCAGATCCTAAACCCTAAACCTTAAACCGACTATTCATTTTGGTACTTCGTTGGTTTGTGCAGAGCCAGTAACTTTGCAGGCTTAAGCCGGACAAGCAGGCGCAGACCTTCATGGAGAGCAACCACCTCAAGGCCCTATTGCATAAGAATACTCAAGCAGGCCAGAATCATATATGCTATGTATGACATATTACATATTTTAGGTTGGTGTTCGGAGTAAGTCTGGAATAATCAGCTCACTTATACCGGTGCCGTGAGCACCGTTGCGCGTAACTGGGTACAGCAGCTATCCGGCTGTTCATCATGTAAATTCCTAAACTCCAATCCCAACCCGAAACCTTAGAACGCCTTTCCCCGAAGATCCTCAAGCCTCAAAGCCCCATTGAGGAATCAAGCTCCAACCGGACAGATTTTGTTTCCAGGCTTTCACTAGAAGCCCTAAAAACCCAATAACACGTCGACCCTGGCCGGGTTTTCTTGGTTTTCTTTGAGTGTCAGAACTCCACCCCTCCACCCCTCCACCCAATAAGAACAACAAAACATATGCAGACACGAAAGGACCAAGGAACCCCCGAAAGGTCGCCATTTTTCTGCACCCTTTATAAACTTATAAACCCCTGATGAAGGCCCATAGCACACGTAACAATTTCTATGGACACTTTCGTAAACCACTGTAAAACCCCGATAGAGTCCCGTACTAAAGAATTTCAATCTCAGTACGCCCCATGCAACTCTAATAGACTCTAATAAGATCCCAACGCCAAACCCCAAACCGCATACAACTCTGATAAGCTTCCATAAGATTCGCCTAAACCCTAAACCCTAAACGGAATTCAACTCTGATAAGCTTCCATAAGATTCGCCTAAACCCTAAACCCTAAACCGAATTCAACTCTGATAAGCTTCCATAAGATTCGCCTAAACCCTAAACCCTAAACCGAATTCAACTCTGATAAGCTTCCATAAGATTCGCCTAAACCCTAAACCGAATTCAACTCTGATAAGCTTCCGTACAACTGCCCATAACCCTTAACCCTGGCAACTCCCCTAAACCCTAAACCGCCCTAAACCCTAAGCCATCGAGTTCAGGACTTCACCGGTCCCGAGGGCCTCACGCGCCACTTCGGCTGCAGCCTGGCAGTGACGAACTGCCCTGTGCCGGACTGGGCAGCGCTCTCAGCGTTTGGGATTCCGTGGAAGGGGTTCCTACACAGATTACTGCAGGGTGTAGGAGTTTAGTGTAGCGGGTATAGGCGATGGGGTTTTAGGATTTCGGGTTGAGAGTTTAGGGGTTTGGGTTTTGGCGGGTAAGGGATTCGGTCAAGTCCCAGAAGATGTGGTTCTGGAATTCGGGGATCTTTGTGCGCGGAGACCTGACTGACTTGGAGAATTGAATCAATTTTACTACAACACACCATAGTGTAGGCCAGCGCCATTGTGCAATTGCCGAACAAGGTGGCTCGTATGGGACACCATGGCTGTAGACGGTCATGGGCATGCGGCTGAAATTCCATGAACACTTTTTGACACGACTGGCACGGAGAACAGCTTGGAGCAAAACGAGCGCGACTAGAGCCACTATTGTCATTACCAGCACTTACAATACTGGTACATGGCAGCTATAGATACGCATGTATTATCATGGTTATATTCTTATATATACATACACGTTATTGTAACGTTTCGTTTCGGTCTCATGATCAACTATAGTTGTGGTTCAGGGTCATCCTGAAGTAAGAATGACCATGATATTCCATGATGCCATTGAAACTCGGGCTCGGTGTGCTGGAGCTTGCGTTGCTTGCTACCCCTGTTCTGCTACCCTCACATCATCCCTGCTTCCCCTATGGTACCCTTATTATAAGCTCTGTTCCAACCTGTCCGCAAGACCTACCAACGCAAGACAGGAGGGAATCTTAAGCCCTCGTCCACACAGTCCTACAAAACACCTGCAAAGCTCTAAACATAAGCACTTCGAGCCCGCCCCGTGCCGCAAACTCGAAAGCCCGGGGTCTGAACGATAAGTCCTGGAATCGCCTGTTTTTCACACCGACATCTCTGAAGGTATACCGAGGCTGGGCTGTACCACCTTGCTGCAAGGAGTGCTTTTGTCTTTGCAGTTGGGGTTCATTCATGCGGGAGTTATTGTACATGTGTTCTTAGTTGAATTTGCTGGCGCTGATGAAATTTTCTAGCATAGTACCGTGACTCGCTACAGTTTGCATGGTTCTGTTCCGCATTTGTTGTATGTGTGTATACATCTGTAGCTTTTATAGCAATGGCGAGGATGATTGTTGAAACATTGCCAGCTTCATCTCGAATGCTGAGTTGATACTTCTTGCAGACTTGATGTGCAGAGCCACAGTACTATCGAAGAACGAATGCTTGCTAACCCGTTCCTTAAGGTCAAACAAACGTTCACCATAACCCTTTTCTAATTGAGTATTAAAAATTGTTAAATATTAAGTACCCTATATTACTATGTAGGGCTGCTTCCGCAGTTCTCCGGAACATGCCGCTTCACGTCCTTTCGGGCCTTGCAGGAGACGATGCGCCACCTCCTCTTCTACATCGATGGGGTGTTCAAGGAGCTTGGGGTCCGTTCTCGCCTCAGACTTCACCTACTATAGGGGCCTTGGTCATTGCCCATACTGTTCCTAGAGTTCCTTACTATAATTATAATATAATGGGCCCCAAAACCGTACTCTAACCATTAAGTCCCCTATATTGTTACACCTGGTTATAGCTCCCATGTCGTACCTTTGTAACATGCTGGTAAGCCCCGTATAGTAGTAGAGTAGACCTATAGTACCTTTGTAGTAGAATCATCATTAGTGCCCTTAACATACCCCGCCCTGTCTTCCCGCGTCTCTGAAGCCTCGAGCCCAACCAGGCTACATAGTCACTGATGGAGTTCTGCTGGGCTCGTACAAGTTCGGTGGCATGCTGGACTGGGACGCAGACGTGGCCTGCAACCCAGCCAGCTCCAGTCCAAAGCCGAGAGAGTTTTCACGCCAAATCCTCGTAATATAGATGCCTGCATAACTGACTTGACTGACAATCTTAGTCCTCTTAGGCTTCCTTAGGATAACTACGGTCTGGTATTCACCAAAACACCATTTTGTTTCATTATTCAGGCACCTATATTGCTTCTCTCTTTAGACCTTCGAGTACTGCTAGCCAGCCTGCCTTCAGGAGTTCAGCATTCCGGGTTGCGGGGCTCTTCGGCCAGCGGACACAATTCGAGCGTGTATTACAACAGATATCGTAGTATCTTCTAGTGCTGTACATTATACAATGCTTTATTGTGGAACATACTGTAGTATAGTCTATGATAGTACATTCCATGATTTCAGGGCTTAGAGTTGAGACTGTTCGAACGTCGTTTCGTGTCACGAGCCACTAAGGACCTCCACATACACGATGACGACTTCCACATGCTGGAGGAAGGGTGAGGGCTGCCATGAATGTGGGTCCCTCTTCGGGTCAAGGGAATGCTTACTGCGGACAAGTCCTCTGAAGCCCTCCTTAAACCGTAAGCCTGGCTTGGAACAATCCCCAGGTGTTCAACACTGGCTAAGTCTTCGGCCGTGGGAGCTATCTGACTTGCACTGGCTACGACAAGTACTCCCTGTGGCAAGCAGTTCTGAACTTCTTACTTTGCAACCCTCGAAAAGATTCGTGGCTGCAGCCTAGCCTGGCCTGGAGGTGCAGGGTCAGCAGGTTCAAGCCAATGTCCGCTATCTGCTACTTTGCTTGGCCCCCAAACACGAAAACCTGACACCAAAAAGCCCCCAAACCCCAGACCCTAACCCTTAAACACCAAACCCTAAAACCCTTAAACCCCAAGCCCCGAAACGATTAAGCCCCAAACACAAAAAGAGCTCGAAGGCTCCGGGGAGCCTGGAAAGCCCGCCTGCCGCCAGGAGGTGGTGCAGCATCGTGTACGGCAGGATGGGCACTTTCTCCGGAAGCATGCGGGGCCCCTACTATAGGAGCCTTAATAATTACCAATACTAATTTTGGTGGTTACTATATTAGTATAGTATAAAGGGCCCCCAAAGCCCTATTCTAATTGCCAAGGTCCCCATATTAGACGGTGTCTTACCGCATTCGGGCTTCAAGGGGCTTTCTGGGTCGGCCAGTCGAGCTGAGCGTTCGGGCCTCGAGGTTCATTGCCTAAGTTCAGGAGTGACTTTTTGTAGAGTGTAGTGCTGGTCCGACTTCAGCGATTGTCAGGGGGCCGAAAGCCCAGGCGCAGTGAATCACATGCTCATTTTCACTAGATTTACCACAATTGTTGCCATTATCCCATGGCTTTTATTACTGTCAGGGCTATCATTGCTATCCCAAGTATCACACGTACTACTCACTGTGCTACAACGTGCACCGGCTACTATTGTTGCCTTCTGAGTTCAAGCGCAACTGCGGCAAGAGCTCTCATAGTTATACTACTGATAATAACTACTACTAAGTACTACTGTTACTGCTGCTACTGCTACTACTACTACTACTACTACAACTACTACTACCACTACTCCCACTCCCACTGCCACTGCCACTGCCACTGCCACCGCCACTGCCACTGCCACTGCCACTACCACTACCACTACCACTACTGCCACTACCACTACTACTACTACTACTACCACCACTACTACTGCTACTACTACTACTACTACTGCTACTGCTACTACTGCTACTGCTACTGCTACTACTACTACTACGACGACTACTACTACTGTTATTACTCCCTTTTTTGTTATTCTAGTATAATATTTTCAACCCCAAAGCTATACTTGAGGCCAACAACAGGCCCGACCCCCGGAGGGCTTGCTGCACCTCGGTGTTTGTCGTTTGTTCTTGGGGCCGGTGCCTCTTCGGGAAGAGAAGACAAGAACCCCACGGCTCCAAGTACCCTTTAAAGAGTTTAAAGTTTAAAGGGTTCCTTTAAGGGCTGTCGGTGTTTAGGGCTTCTTCGGGAAGGCAAGAGCAGACTGGTAATACTGTTGAGTTCACAAGGCCGTGAGACTCTATTGAGTTCATAAGGTCTCGGGTCTGGGATTCAGAACTGGGTGCATCTTTGGAAACTGAAGGCATAGAGCAATTTTTGAAGTGCGACAGCTAGGCATAATAGGAGCTTCTGGATTGAGCAGGGGCCTGAGTGACTTCCTCCTGCATTGGTACAACTCCGCAGGACGATTGAACTCGTTTGTAGCATACAATGGCATACAACAAGTGCCACGTATTCAGCACTGAAACAAGCATTCAAACGACCCGCACGCAGAAGGTCTATAACCGAGCCGCAGCAGAACCAAGTAGGACTCACCACGGCATGCCTAACATTTGGGCTTGTGTCTGTGTGAAATGTGTGCACACACTTATCTTTGATTTTGAACTTTTCTGGGACTCAAGCTCCAGGTTCTCGGACTCATGTGTCTGTATAAAAACATCTATGCATGTATATGTGTGTAAAAATAAAATATGTAGATCTCTCTCTCTGTATCTGTGTGTATGTGTATGTGTATGTACGCAGTAGGTAGGTATGTAGGTAGGTATATGTACGTCTGTCTGTATGTATGTATGTATGTATGTGCAGTATGCAATATGGGGTATGTCATATACAGTATGTAATATGCACCACGTTGTATGCAATACGTACATGTATACATATCATACTATGCATGTCTTCGTCCTGCAGCTTTGTCTTGTGATGCCCTAAACCGTCAGCGTTCGGAGTTGAGGTTTGAGTATGGGTACCCCGAAGAGTGGACCCCAGATTGAAAATACTACGTGACGTCCCTGTTGCTTCAAGGTCTTGGCTGCTGCAGGCTAACGAGCAAAACTACTTGCTTATAGAGCTCAACTTGCGAGAGGAGCACCCTGGGGTCTGAGCTTGTAAGGGTTTCGGGTTCAGGCCAAGGGAAGCAGGGTGCAGGATTTTGGGCCCGGTTGTGCGAAACACGTCCAACGACTTTGGCAGCAGAGTTACATCGCATCCCCGGAAGAGAAGAAGTTGAACATATCCCATAGGTTGAACTGTCGAGAAGCATGAGCTCTAAATCCCCAGCCCAAAGCATCTGAGGTCTTTCACTGCCTTCATGCTTTGCCAGAGGGTCTTACCGTAACTGTCATTGTTTAACAAATTGCCTCTGTAGTTTAAGGTGCATTCCCTAACGAAGAGGTGTTGGGCTCTCTGGATACAGAGATTTTGGCCTCTCCGGTGCGGCTCATCTTTCAGTTTCGTGCCTGCAGGAGTTCTGGGATCCAAACCGCATCTGGCAAGTGCCGATCGAAGGACCGGCAAACCTCGTAATTTAGGAGCCTAAGTAAGTACCAAATTGGAGTAGGTGTTCTTTTAAAGGGTTCCGTTTAAAGGGCCCTATCAAGGTTACTATAAGGGATAGTATAAAGGTTTAATAAGTTTAATATAGGAGCCTAAGTAATTACCAACACTATTCTGGGGGATCCTTCCTATGATTAAAGTATACTACACCCCAAAACCCTATTCTAATCATTAAGACCCTTACAGTAGGGGCTTGCAAAATATCAATATGATTCCTGCCGCTTCCTTATTCTAGGTACAGCATATTAAAACCCCCCGCCCACACACACAAAAAAGACAACATATTCTAAATAATTAAGGCCCCGTATTCATGGAGCTTCGTAGAACTATGGGTCGCTTATGTGGGACTCTTTGTGGTTGGTTCCTATCGTGAAGGTTTATATTGGGGTCCTGTATTGAAAATGCTAAAGCTCCCATATGAGTTGGTGTTGAGACAAGCGATGCGTAGGGTTCGAGGAGATTGAGTTTTGCGTGCAGGGATGTGGAACTTTTATGCAGTCTTAAACCCTATTCCCCAAATCCCCCAAAACGCCTGAACCAAAAGCCGTAGGTCGTCTGAGGCTCTCCGTGGGCCTTTTTGGGGCTTTGGGATTTCCGACGACCTTCAAGATGTCTCTTCTTCGGACCTGATTAGCAAAGCCAACTGCAAACCCTCCCAGCATGTATAGCCTGTTCTGGTGGCTCCGCAACTCTCCGCACGCGTCCTTAGGAAGGTGTTTTTCTCGAGTTCGGTCCGAAACTTTTTACAGGTCGTCACCTGGAGTTGTGCTCATGCTGGCGGTGACAGCAGTGGCGTGCAGGATCAGCTGCAGAATGTGCAGCAGATCCAAGCCTCCCACTACGCTTTTGCTGCCATTCTTGTCGATGGATCTGTCGTGACGTGGGGTTGGGAAAGCGTTGGCGGTGACAGCAGTGCTGTCCAGGATCAGCTGAAGAATGTGCAGCAAATCCATGCGACTGCCTGTGCTTTTGCTGCCATTCTTGATGATGAATCCGTCGTGACCTGGGGACGCGCTGCTTCTGGTGGCGACAGCAGTGGTGTGCAGAACCAGCTGAAGAATGTGCAGCAGATCCAGGCCACCGCGTCTGCCTTTGCTGCCAGTCTTGGTGATGAACTTGTCGTGACTTGGGGTTATGCTGACCATGGTGGTGACAGTAGTTGTGTGCAGGACCAGTTGGTGAATGTGCAACAGATCCAGGCCACTCAACATGCTTTTGCTGCCATTCTTGGCACCGGATCTGTCATAACGTGGGGGTCTGCTGGCGGTGGTGGTGACAGCAGTACCGTCCAAAATCAGCTGAAGAATGTGCAGCAGATCCAAGGCTCCAGGTACGCTTTTGCTGCCCTTCTTGGTGATGGATCCGTCGTGACCTGGGGTAGTCGGCCGAGTGGTGGTGACAGTAGTGTAGGCTCGGTTGATGAATGCGCTGCAAATCCAAGCCAATTTGGGCACTTTTGCGGCCATCCTTGGCGACGGATCCGTCGCTACTTGGGGTGATGCTCAGAGTGGTGGTGATAGTAGTGCTGTGCAAGATCAGCTGAAGAATGTGCAGCAGGTCCAAGCCGCTGGCAATGCTTTTGCTGCAATCCTTGGCGATGGATCGGTCGTCACCTGGGGTTATGCTCATCCTGGCAGTGACAGCAGTGGCGTGCAGGATCAGCTGCAGAATGTGCAGCAGATCCAAGCCTCTACGTCTGCTTTTGCTGCAGTTCCTGATGATGGATCGGTCCTGACCTGGGGTGATGCTCGCGATGGTGGTGACAGCAGTGTTGTGCAGGATCAGCTGCGGAACGTATAGCAGATCCAGGCTGTATTTCCCGTCCAGCCGAGGAGATTCTGGGTGACGTCTTCACGCTTGTCGACATCCTTCCTGGAGTTTGGGCGTTTCTGCCTGTTGCGGTGCTTTGTTCCCTCATACTGTGTGACTGCATTCTGCAGTTTTGGGACTTTCGGAAGACAACGGGCCAGAATACAAACCCTTATGGGAGCTTCCAAAAGGTACAGGCAGTTTTTGCCTTCAGCATTCGGCACCTCCAGAAACCCTCAAAGCCTAAACTCTGAAACCCTACCCTCCAAGCCCTGAGCCCTAAAACCCTAAACCCCTAAACCCTAAAACTCTAAACCCCTAAACCCTAAAACCCTAATCCCTAAACCCTAATAGATCCCTTATGGTAGCCTTATGGATCCCTTTAAAGGAACCCACAGCATTGGCGAGGAAGGCTCTTCCCGGCCATGGAGGACTCACACCTGAACCTCTCGTCTTGGTGACCGAGGGCCTTACACTCTTGGGGGGGCTGAGATTTAGGGAGCTTCCGAAAATTAGGGGTACCTTATTTTGTCCTTATAAAAAGGATCCTACTGCTTAGGGTATTGTATTAGGGTCCCCTATTTTCGGAAACTCCCATTTAGGGATTGGGTTTAGGGGGTTTAGGCTCCTCAAAGGGTTTAGGGGCTTGGGCTCCTATATAAGGTTTTCATAAAGGTTCTACAAGGGTACTATGGGGTTCAGGGTTCAGGGGGTTTAGGGCTTACAGTAGGGCTTCAGGGGTTTAGGGTTTTTGGTCTGGGAGCTTGGGGCTTCAAGGTGGTCTGGGGGGTCAAGCTTGCTTGAGACTTAGCCATGCTCAAAGCGCCTACCCAAACTACGTAAGACTTTAAGTGTCTAAAACTGCTGTGGTCTGGGTACGCGACGGAATCTGAAACTTTGAGGCCGTGATTTAGAAGGGTTGCCGTATTCTCCGACGAAGCATTCAGGCTTCTCCATCTTGAAGTTGAAGATCTTACACAGTCTGAACCCTGAAGTTTTTCCTGCCTTTCGACGCGAGCTTCGCTTGTGATCTTCGCTTCCGGCTCTGTCTGAAAGTCTGTAATATAGTGGCCTTAATAATTAGAATGGGGTTTGGGGGATATTAGAGCTATTATTGTAATGAGGAGCCCCCGAAACCCTATTCTAACTATTACGGCCCCCTTCCTTAACCCCCGAAAATCCAGCTCCTTGGGATTCTGCTGCGAAAGCTCTCCGATAAAAATCGTTCTGAGCGCCTCGGTCTCGCTGCCGCATCTCTTGGGAGCCTTAGATCGACGGTAATATATGGGCCTGAATGATTTCTATGGGGTATATTATACTATGGCTATAATAAGGAACCCCTATAATAGTATAGGTAATTATTTGGGCCCCTTTTTTACCCTGTGGAAGGTTTGTCATCGATCCAATCTTCTTCCCAAGCTGCTATCTCTGAACATGTTTGCGCGCTGCGACAGGTATGGCATGTCTTTCTTCCGGCACCGGCTGCGGCATGTGCCAGAGTGGGAGGAGGCAGAGGGTGAGCTCGTACTGGTTTGCTGTAGAGTCTGTAGAGCCATACACAGCGAAATTGAAGATGCTAGATTGTGTTGCTTCTATGTGCATTCTAGTACAGAAGAGCAGGGCAATCCACTGCTCGAAATCATCTCCCAGCATCTGGTGCAGGACGAGAGGCCAATGTATTGCTCGACGTGGGCGTCTTATCATCAATGCCGAAGTGCACATCCATCTGTGAGCTTAGAATTGCCTGCCTAAGCCAAGGCCGTACCACTACAACTGCGTGGATGAATCGCAAGTCTTCAGCGGCAAAGACTGCCGTCGAGCTGGAGCGTGCTAGCTAGCTATTGTAGAGCCATTGCAAGTGCAGTGACCTGAGCAGCCAAAAGCCTACAAGAACGAACTGTTGCTGAGACTGAAATAAACGCCATGTAGTGCAGTGACATGATGAGGATGGTTTCCATGGGAGTGGGTGTGTGTCGCATGCTTGATGCATGCAATCACACACTGCAACATTGCCAAAACCGGAAAGGATGGTGTTGTCACTCATGCACCAGGCCTGAGCAAGCTGACAATTATAGACTCCTGAGAGTTTGGGGAGCCTGAAAGGCAGGAGGGCTTGGAATAACATATGCAGCCCATGCAGATGCAGTTGGCTCCGTAGATCGTCTGACTTGCGTGATCAATCGGTCGCAAAAGATGCCGCTGAGTTGCGCACGGCTCTGTTGCATCACGAGCCGATGTTTCTGCAGCCCATTGTGAGACGATCCATGCCTCCCTGCTGCACCTTGTTAATGTAGAAGCATAGATAATTACCAGCATTATTCCTTATAATTATGGGCTTCCTTGTTGTAAGCCTACGTTAAAACCCCTCAAAACTCGATTCGAAGTCTGAAGGCCCCTATATTAAAACCCCCCCAGAATCCCTGCTGCTAACCCTAAAAAGGATCCTTTTGAAGGAACCCTATTCTAACTATTAAGGACCCTGCGTCACATCACGAGCCCATTTGCAGGTACGCCCTGCTGACCGAGGCTTTGCCCAGCTGGGCTTTGCAAAGTTGGGTTTCAATTGGGGGAAAATCATAGTGTATCAACAAGAAGGAACCCTAACGATCCATGTTGGTACTTATTATTTAGGCTCATGGAACCTCTTTTCCGCAGTTTGTTCGTCATTGGGTGGGAGGAAGTACTTTCGAAAGCGTTTGTACTTTGGACGGCACTGTATGGTGAGACTGACTGTTGACTTTGTGAACATGTTTACCCAGGACTGCTCCAAGCTCCGGTCCACCCTAAACCCCAAACCCTAAACCCCAAACCCTAAACCCTAGACTTGACTTAACAACTAGTCCATCGCATCATGGGTGGATCCGAAAAAGGAATCATGACACAGAACGACACTTGTTCGATGAACCCAGTGCGCCAGGTAGTGCTGCAGCGAGGGGTGCATCGGTACCACCGGCTGATGAGGCCTCGTGGTCCAGGATCTGTCATCTCTTCAGCTTGGGGCAAGTTCAGGGTTCAAAAGGGTTGCGATGATTATTCCACAAGCCGTAATCGAGTGTTGTTCACCAAGCCTCAACTAGAAACCACGAAGACAATAGCCCTCAACCCACCCGAAGCTCCCATTACCACAGTTTAAGCAGTATCAGACAGGGCATCGTGGCATCCCGGTCGGGGCACCTGCGACCGCTGAAGTCGTCAGGTGTCGCTACTAAGACAAGACCGGGATCCCGATCAGCCCTTCGCCAGGCTGCTTGTGCCAGCCTCAGGGCTCTCCCTGTTTCGGGTGAGGACTTGAATTCAGGGGCCTGCATAATTGGAATGGGGCTAATTACAAGGTACATTATGGCATAGTCTGAGGGTTTTGAAGTGAGGCGTTAGGGTTGGGAGAGTACGCCGCAAGATCCAAACCCTTGGGGATCTTCATGCGTTGTCATGAGGTTGGGACTTTTCCGGGCTAGCCCGAAACCAATATAACATGTCTACTACATAATAAGTACAGTCTACATCTATACCTATACGCCTGTATCTATCTCTAAATCTATATATGTGCAACTGAATGCAGATCTAAATCTGTACCGGTATCTATGTCTGTATCTATATCTATATCTATATCTATATCTATACCTATACCTATATCTATATCTGTATATATATATACATAGACAGATAGATATCCGTATCTATGTCGACATCTACATCTATGGTTCGACGCATGCTTATATCTATACCCATAGCCTATATAGTCTCTCTCTCTATATATATGTGTTCATTCATCTGCTAATATATGTGCAATAACTTCATGCATGCATGCATGCAATGCAATGCAATGCAATGTATAATGTAGTGTACTGTAGTGTAGAGTAGTGTATTGTAGCGTAATGTAGTGCGATGTAGTGTAATGTAGTGTAATGTATTGTAATGTGTAATGTACTTTGTAACGCAATATGTAATGTAATATGTCATGTAAAATGTGATGTAATATGTGATATGTAATATGTAATATGTAATGTGTAACATGTAATTTGCAATGTAATATGTAGTGTAATATAAAACAATATAGTGTATTACAACATAATACAATATATAATATGATGTTATGTAATGTAATATATTGTAGTGTAATGTAATGTAGTGCATGCATGTATGTAGTATGTGTGTGTGCATATGTATACACAGAGACATTCAGAGACATCACGAATACCTTTGCATACATACTTACAAAGACACCGCACAACTAGTTATTGTTTGGGGCAAACCAGCCATTCATGGCACCCCCAGCCTAAGCTGAAGAAAGTAGGTGGTTGCGCTTCTGGGCGAACGAGTTGGAGAGAGGTTGAGGCTGCAAGTTGCATCGTGGTTTTCGGGAAGGGAGGGCGGGAGGGAGGGAGGCGAGGGTTTTGGGTGAAATTCGGTGAAACGACCAGCTGTGGGGCAGGTCACAGCGTTCTTCCTCAACATATCCAAGCACATCCAACTTCGAAAGCCGTTTTCTTGAAGCATCTACACCACAGAATAACGTCTGAAGCCTACGTGCTTGCAATATTCAAGCACTCGAGGTACGATTGGATCAGGGCCTCCGAGTGGCCCCTCAGCTGAATTTCCGAAGTTCTCTTCCACATCAGTGACTTTTCAGTGCCAGATTCAGGGCTGGTTTTGTGGGTTCGAGATCGCCGTATCCTGTTGGCCATGATACATGATTTTCTGGAGCGCTCGAGCAGTCGAGTCTGCAGTCAAATTAGGACTCGACACCAAAGGGGCTCGATGCTTCTTTATCACCCCGAAGTAGTTAGAGCAAGCAATTTACACAAACTCCTGGTCGAATGCCTCCGCTTCGTAGAATTATGACTCTTGTTGTATCACAGGCCTATCTTCTATGTCATGACATGTTAGAACTCCATCAGATGGGGAACGGGACAGGAGCTTCAGTTAAATGGGACATGGCTACGAGTTGGCCTTCAGCTACGTTAAACCTACGCCTGAGCGAGACCCCCAAATCCCGACACGAAAGGGAAAGCAAGCTCTACTTGGAACGAGAGACCATGAACCCTAAACCCCTAAACCCTAAACCGGCTGCAGTTTGCTGACCATCGGACCAGTGACCACAAGAAATTCATGGCTCATCTGGCAGGGGTTCTCTTAATTGCAGCCGAAAAGAGCACCTCAATCCATTCAGAATCCTGAAAACAGAAACCGATCTAAACCCTAAACCCATGAACCCCAAGAGAGCTCGCAAAACTCTGGAAGAAGTTGCGCGCCGATCGAAAATTAGAAGGGGTCGGAATCATGGTAACACTACTTGGGTTTAGGGTTTAGGATTTGGTTCATGATCATGGGCAGTTATAAGTGGAGTTATAAGCCCCCCTTAATACGGGCTACAACTGTAGTTGCCCTACTTATAACCCCGCTTATGGCTACCCATGAACCTCCAAGTACCCCCACCCCCCCGGGCCCTTGTTGTCCCGACACAGCCACACCATAGTCTACCCCAAAACTTTATTCCACATTCCGAAGGTCTTGAAGTTAGAAGTTAGAACCCTTGTAGCGACCCTTACAATACCCTTTCAAGAAATCTTTAAAGAATCCTGTTCTAAATATTTCCGGCCCCTACGGTACGAAGGAGCTTTGGGGATGGAAGCACCGAGGTCTTCTGCTTGGAGCTTCAGCAGCTCGTTGGCGATCTCGAGGTCCTGAAGAACCCGGACATCCCGACATCCCTTAATGAAGGGGCCATGCTTCGAGTCATATCAGGAGTCGTATTTATCTCTTAAGAAGATATATCCCTTAATTATGGAATAAATTTTAGATATAAATCATGCTAGGGATCCTACTAGAACCTAAGGTATAGTATATTCCTCAGTTGAGTATTGGAAGGTCCGGCGAGACCCGGACCTTAGGAGCCTTAATGCTTCCTGTAGGGGGCCTTCATCATTGGAGTGCGGTTCTTTGAAGGGTTCTGTAGGGCTTACCATCAGGGCCCCGTTCAGTGCAGGGACTTGAAAGATAAGAATAGAGTTTAGTTTAGGAGTGTATTATGGCATATTACGTTTTCAATATAAAGAACCCTCAAAAAAATCGAGTTCTTTGTCAGGGATGGCTCTCGAGGGGCCCCGGCTCGGAAAGCCTCGATCCGGGTCCCTGCAGAGGGCATCGGTGATGTCACGAAGATTTTAGGTTTGAAACGATGAGGATTCTTGGGTTGGGGTTGGGGTAGTCTAGGGAATAAGAAGCCGGTCTTTCTGGGGTTCCATAAACCCTCAAACCTGAACCCTGAAACCACAGACTCATGCAGGTGGAAGAAGGGTCCTTACAAAGCACCAGCAATGACCTTAGTCCTAAACCCTCCTAAACCTCAAACATCCTGAATCTTCAACCCTAAAAGCCCTAAATCCTAAACCCTCAAAGCCTTAAATCCTAAACGCTAAAAGCCCTAAACCCTCTGAGCCGACAGACCTCGTTAGTAGGGAATAGGGGAATGGATCCCTATAGTAGTTCCTATATACAGTAGAAGCCCAAAAGTTGGAAACCCAATAGCCTCAATCCTTAAGAGTAGTGTATAGGGAATCCCAGCACTATTTGGCCTTAACCCGGTTTCCAACTTTATGGGGTTTACTGTAATCCCCAAATAATAGTCCCCATAACCCATTCCCCCATTCCCTACTAAGAACCCTAAACCCTAAACCCTAAACCCTCTTGCCTGGAAGGATGCCCTGGATCGTTGGTGTGCGGAGCAGAGCCTACCCGGCTTGAAAGGCTGCCATTTGAGGAGACCTCAGAGGGTTCAGGGTTCAGGGTTTAGGATTTATGGTTTAGGATTCAGGGTTTCGAGTTTAGGATTTAGGGTTCAGTAACAGTAGGGGTTTCTGAAGAAAAGCAAAACACATACAAGAGATGTCCTCCCCCTCCACCCCAAAAAGAGAAGGCACCCAAAAGCTTGCCGTAGTCGTCTGCAAGTCCCAGTTTAGTGTTCAGAGTCTGGGTTCTAGGGTTCTGGGTGTTTAGGGTTTAGGGTTTAGGGTTCTGGGTGTCTTGGGTTTAGGGTTTAGGGTTTAGGGTGTTAAGCGGTTTGGTTGAATCTGGGTTGTGAGTTTTCCTCGACGCGAGGCAATGTGAAGCAGGTGGTGGGCTAATTATTACAGAGGTCGGAATAGTTAGCAATAGTATTTCGTTCAAGTATACTACGATATGCATAAATAAATAAATATATATATATATATATATATATGATGTGCCCAAGTTGTAAAAAATGAAGGCCCCTATATCGCAGCAGAACTTCCGAAGTCAAGATAGTTGCCAGACAACGCCGATCAGCATCATGCATCACACAAAGCAGCAGATCTGAGCCTGGGGTGTCGATGCGACACCTGTTGCAGGACAGCATTTCCTCCGCGGACGTATGCTGACCGAGACCAGGCTATTTGCGAACTCCTGGCATGTTTAATCATGCTTGGCGTTTCAATCCTGTTCGGACAAGCGTCGTTATGCCAGGATGCTGGATTAGCTCCGAGTGCTACCCTCTTCGTGGCCTCTGAGCAAGGTTGAATAGCTGGCGCCTGTTTTTGGGATTTGAAGCCAAGCAGCTAGGCGACTTTAGCCCGTAAGCTAATTCGTGCTCGGCCTAGAAGCAATTCAGCAAACCTTTAGTGAGTTTGGTGTTCCAAGGTCAAAGTTCATCCGGATGTACTCCCATCGTGCACTACCTTCACGAATCCATGTCTGTGATTGTTCCGGGGTGTCGTCAAATGATGCACCCCAATTTGCTCCTTTGCGTAGGTAGTTGAGTCCTCTCATGAGGATAGTTCAAGTAACACGGATCGTCCCAGCACGATTCAAAAGGGCGCTTTCTGGAAGACAGCTGTATCCTTCCAACCTAATCTTATTAAACTCCACTTTCTGGTGCGGACCGTTGAGGTTAAGGTACCTTGTAAAGCTAGTAGCTGCTAGTATCAGTACGGTTACGTTTAGCCTGAATCCTCTGCGACCCATCCATTCTGTAATTGCGAATCTCCGTCTTGCGTCAGCCAAGACAGATTAGTCCGCTTTTAATTGGTTATCATTAGTAACCGTTAGTATTGCAATCATCGCCTGCCCAAGTCCAAGAAGGAAGATCGTACTCAGTATCGGTATTGCTGCCGTTACAAGAGTGTAAGGTATTTCTATCGTACCATCATGACAACGTCTGCAGAGCTTTGCTCAATTTATCTCTTGATTTAGCATGGCTGGGTCCAGTTCCTCACAGCCGCCCGGATGTGCCTTGGACTTCGACATCCCGATCAGGGCTTCCTGGGAGTGCGCAGTCGGGTGGAGACCTGGAAGTCCTAAGTCCCAAGCCTCAAAAATTCGGGGCATGGGAGTTAATAAAGGGGCCTGAATATTTACCTATACTATTTTGGAGGTTCCTTATTATTATTATCATTATAGTATAATGGCCCCCAAGACCCTATTCTAATTATTAAGGCCCCTATATTAGTAGCCTTTCTGGGATGTAGAGCTTGAGGGTATTTCCGACCAGGGTCTGCCTGGCCTCTGGCTCCCATGCAGACTTAGGACCCCGAAGCAGGTAAGTGTTTATGGACTGTGGACCCGACATAAGGTATAGACTATAAGCAATATGCCAACAGCCGAAGTGAACCAGTTGGAACCCCATCTAGACCCTATCCATCTACAACAAACACACAATCGCGCGCACCAGAGAGCCTGTCATGAGTCCTATCGTCTTGTACAAGTATCTATCTATCCATCTATCTATCTATCTATCTATATGCATATATATATTATATACACGTATGAAGTATGTAATTATGTATACACACGAATAAACATATAAATACACATATTTATGCATACACACACGTATATTTGTAGACGCATGTATATATATATATATATACATATGTATATATATGTATATATATACACATGTATATGTATGTATATGGATATAGCAATAATATCTGTATCTATATCTATAGTTATATCGGTACATACACACACATACATGTATACATACAGATATAAAGTCAAATATGCACAGACACGCACGCATGCATACATACATACATCCGTTCATACATGCAGACACACAGACACACAGACACACAGGCATACAGGTATACAGACATACACCCATACATGCGTACTTACATACATACACACATACACACAAGCACATAGACATAGATGCATACATGCATACTTACGTACATGCGCTCAGAAAGGCGGACGCGCATAAGGACATACGTACATCACACAGACATGCATACACATATACATACACATATACTTACCTTCTCAAGGTTGATAGGAGACTGCAAACAGAATATCAGGAGCCTTCTCCATTCGAACCGTGAAAGCTTAGCGCGTCCCAGGCCGGGTCAGACGGCGGAGATGTGCTGTTCTGGCTGCTGCCGCTCTTGCGCCCGTACTGGCATGGAGTCCAAGAGCCCATTACTTTTAGGGGCACTATATAATGTCATGGTAGTATTATAGTAGGTCCAGGATTGGGGTTTTTGCTTCGGGTTAATATTAATGTTCTTTAGGAGCACGGTTCATGCAATTGCAAGACCACTGCTTGTACTTATACGCCATCGGGTGGATCCGAAAGGTTACGCTTTGTTTATATACAATATATTAGAGGATATGTTATCGGTTCTGCGATGCTTGTTTAGGATTAGCGTTGTCTCTTGGTTGCAGCTTGCGGGAGGATATTGGAGCACAGATGTTCCAGGGAGTCTGAGTCTGAGCTTGGCAGGTAGCTTGCGCTTTCGTTGAAGTCATAGAACCCAGATCCCAGAAGTCCATAGATCTCAACCGAACCCTTTAATATAGGGCCTTAAATAATTACCAATACTGTTTTGTGGATTCCTAATTTTTTAACTACACTAATAAAATGGGCTCCACAACCCTATTCTATCCTATTCTAATTATTAAGGCCCTATATCAGCAATTTGCTTCGGCAGCCTACAAGTCCGAGTCCGAAAGCCTACCAAGTCAGATCTTTGCTTAATCTTTATCCGAAAACCGTGGAGCCCAAAAGCATTCACCGCCTCAACAACCAAGATCGTCATCTTTACGACCAAGGCCCTGTCCCCAAATGTGAAGGGATGGGTGCAGAAACTTGAGCATCGAATTATCCTAATCATTCTCACAATTACAGGCTGACTAGCACGGAGCACCCACAAAATTACGAATGTTAGCAAATCGCAGCAGGGGATTGCAAAAAACGACATCAGGAGGCACTCAAGCCCTGCTTGACGATTCGTGGGTATGTTAGGAAGCATTATGTATGAGCACTCGTTCGGCGCTACATCTGGATGCTACTATAGCTACTGCAATCAGCTAAGGCCACGTTCATCCCTAAACTGTCGAAATCTCATAAGAACCGGATAAACCCCGCTATGCCATCCCTACGTAAGTGTAAAACCATAGTCCGAGCCAGTCCCCCCCACTGTGCAAGCACTCTCCGTTACATGAGCCTTCAAGTAAACCCTACACAAAAGTCCCTGAAACCCTAGACTGGCAACCCTTAAGCGTGCAAATCCCTAGAACCCTAAAACCTTCCTAGTAGCCCTTATGATCCTTATGGAATGAATATAAATGCCGTAAAAGGAGCCCTTAAAGGAACCCCAACTTCTCAACCTGGAACCTGAGCCCCATAGTGAGCCGGCAAAAACCTAAAAAACAGCCCTCCAACTCTATCAAGTCTTAATATTAATACTAGTACTAATACTAATATTCATACTAGTACTAATAGTACTACTAATACTAAGGAACCCTTAAAGGAGCCCTTAAAAGAAGCCCTTGAAGCAGCTCTAAGCAAACCCAGCCGAAGGTCGCTGACGCCTTTGTGGCGCCCGGCGCGCCTCGGGCGCTGTGCCGACAGGCGACGGTACCAGGCGCCATGATGATTTCTGATTCGAAGTTCACGGCGAACTACATGCCACAACAGAAAGACGGACGAAGACAGATTTTCACTACTGCTGCCCTTGTCAATGGGCGTGGAAGTGCTGTTAATCACAGTAGCTGCAACAACAGAAGAAGAATCAGTTGAAGTGGCAGTTGTGGTAGTGGTAGACGTAGGAGTAGACGTGGAAGTAGACGTAGAAGTACATGTAGCCGTATGTAGAAGTAGTAATAGTACTGGCAGTAGCAGTAGTGGTAGTCGTCGTCCTCGTCGTCGCAGTCGTAGTGGTACTGGTAGTGGAAGTGGTAGTGCTCGTGGTCGTGATCCTGGTCGTAGTGGTGGTGGTGGTGGCCATGCTGGCGGTGGTGACGGTGGTGGTAGTGCTTCGACTAGTAGTAGTAGTAGTAGTAGAAGTAGTAGTAGCAGTAGTACCAGTACTAGTAGTAGTAGTAGCAGTAGTAGTAGTAGTCGTGGTGGTGGTGGTGGTAGTAGTAGTGGTAGTAGTAGTAGTAGTAGTGGTAGTAGTAGTAGTAGTAGTGGTGGTGGTAGTGGTAGTGGTCAGGGTCGTGGTAGTGGTAGTGGTAGCGGTAGTGGTAGTGGTAGTGGTGTAGGAGGAAGAGGCGGAGGAGGAGTAGGACTAGGAGTAGGAGTGCGAGCAGGAGCTGGAGCAGGAGTAGCGGCAGCGGCAGCGGTAGCAGTAGCGGTAGCGGTAGCGGTAGCGGTAGCGGTAGCGGTAGCAACAACAGCAGCAGCAGTACTAGCAGTTACTAGCACCAGTACTACAAGTTGGAGTGGCCTAGCTTAGCTCAGTTATAACCTCGGCAAGTCAATTTATAACCTCTATAAGTCATGTTGCAACTGAGACAAGTCAGTTATAAGTTCCATAGGTAATATACAGTTATGACACTTAGTAAGTGTTAATAAGTTCTTTATAAGTTCATGTTAACTTGCTATAAGAAGTTATGAAAAACTTCTGAAATACTTATGAAAAACTTATGGAATACTTACGGGGAACTTATAAAACTGTTTTTGCACTTGCATTTTTTGATGGGTGGTGCAATAAAATGAGCTAATATTTCTCGTGCTTTTGTTTCGGTTATTGCACATTGTGGGACAATATATACATGTGTGTGTGGTGTTGTTTATATTATGGTGAGTGTGTTTTGTGTCTGTGCGCCGCGTATTTTTGACATTTGCGTCTGTTTGTGCGGGTCGCTGGGTGTGTGTCTTTTGCGTCCGAGCGGTGGCCCGCGGCAACAATGTTGCATGTCTCTCTCTCTCTCTCTCTTGCTCATCGCGAAAGCGAGCTGCTCCGCAAGCTGGAAGTTTCGGAGTTTCGGCGCCGAGTCAAGCGCGTCTCTGCAGAAGTTCCTGCAGTCAGCGGTGGATCCGCGACCTCCCCTGGAGAGGGCCTACGGCAGGCACGTGTCCCTGAGCCTGGACTACAGCTCGAGAATCAAGTTTGTGCTGGATGGGCCCTCCAGGGAGGTTGCAGACGAACACCTGCCTTTCCAGACGCACTGGCTCTTCTGTTGCCGCAGCCCAAAACTTGGCCGGCTTTACGTGGAGCCAGTGCGGGCTACCGTCATGACCATGTCGGCGAGCTTGGAGGGCGGGGAAGCGGTGGTCCGCGCAGTTAGCCTTGCAGAGGCCGAGAAAGGCAAGTGCAGGTGCTCGCTCAACATCCGCATGAAGGAGATGTTGAGTGAACTCATGGAGGGTCCAAAATGCAGTCTGACAGCTTTGGAGGCCTCCAGAGTCAGCTTCGTCAAGGAGAGGGAGACGAAGCAGGTCTTGTTTCCCCTCCAGATGCTTCTGTCAACTTGGGTGCAGACGGTCTGGGACCTCGTGCCCGCGAAGAGACGGAAGTAGCGTGGGCCCGCGTGACGAAGCAGCGGTGGTCCGCGTGGCGGGCGAGCGGTGGTATCCGTGAGCGAAGCCGAGCGGTGGTATCCGCGATCGCGCGCGCACGCGCGCGCGGCAGAATCCGGCGAGAACAGGTCGCCGGGATCGCCTTTATGAGGCCGAACGCAGACCTGCGGTTGGCGAAAAAAATGAGAGCGCTCGGGCCCTTTTGGGATGCGGCAAACCTTGAGTTCCTGGTGTTGCTTCTGGACAATTCTGGACAGATCTGGACATCTACGCAGGCACCGGAGGCATGAAATTTTGGTGTGAAAATGGTTATTTTGGGATCCGTTTTTGGATCAGTTTTGGCGCCCATTTTGGCCTCTGCCCTGGTCCTGGTGCAGGTAATGTCCAGTCAGATCTGTCCAGAATGTCCAGCAAGGGTACAGTCAGGGTTGCATGTTTTGAGGCGCATTGTTGCGTTTTTTGCATGCGTTTTGAAGTTGTTGCCTCCTATAGCTTTTTGGCCCAGAGGCTGTTCCCGAAGCTGATGGCCGCGCCCACGCAAGAAGCACAGAGCCCCAACCCGGCGCCGCTCCAGAGCGTGGCGGTGGCGCCGCGCGCGTGCGTGGAGGCACCGGCTGCGTCGCAGGACGCGCAGAGCTTGACCCTGCAGCTGCCACAAGACGAAGCGTTCCAGGCCACTGCGGTGGTGCCGCGCGCAACCACAGCGGTATCCGCCACCTGCAGACGAGTCGGCGGGATGCATTGGCTCTTGCAGCAAGTGTCAGCAAAACGTCGAGCTCGATCGGCTGGTGCTGCCTTCCGTGGCGCAAGAGTCCGCCAAGCGCTGGTGCGCATGACACGTACAGCGAACTTGGGGCACGCAGAGTCTGCGCAACCTGAGTGTTGAGGAGCAGGCTGAGTTCTTCCAGTCGTGCCACGCGACCAAGTTGGGAAAACGCTTCAGGAGCGGTGGTGTCCGCGTGAACCTGAAGCACAGCATGGTCCGCGCCACAGAGCGGTTGCTCGTCCGCTGTTGCGCGAATTTGCATGCGCTTGTTGTGTGCCTGTCACCTGTCCCATGTTCTTGACTGCGTGTGTGCACGTGCGTCTGTGTGGGTGTGTGGGTGGGTTGGAGTTTCTCTGTTGTGCACGCTCGATATTATATATATATGTATATATATTATAAATGTGTGTGCGTGTGCGTGTTTTGTGGTTGTTTCTTTGCTCGTTTGTTGCTTGCTCGTTTGCTTCTTTTTTGTTTGGACTTGTGTTCGTGCAGGGGTTGTTTCTTTGTTGGCTTGCGTGTTCGTGTGTGTAGTTTTGTTTCGTCATTGTTCGCTTGCTTCTTTGTGTTTAGTTTGGTAACTAGTTTGGCTGCTGAGTTCTTTGCTTCTTTGTCTGTTTGCTTGTGTGCTTGTTTTTGCTGTGTTGGTCTGTGTTTGTTAGTGTGTCAAACATGGCATGTCGGCGTCTTTGTTTTGTGTGCGTCTGTGTAGGTGTTTTTTCTGCGTCTTTTAAACTTTTCTGGACACTGTGGGGTCTGATTTTCTTTGGAATTAAAAACGTAAAAAAAGTTATGGAATACTTATAAGTAACTTATAAGGAACTTATAAACGGTAAATGAATTTATAATTGTTATTTATAAGTTCAAAATAAGTTCAGCATAAGTCCGGCAAGTTGTTTGTAAGTATATGATATGTGCTATAAGTGCCGCCCTCCAACTTGTAGTACTAGTGCCCGTATGGTGCTGGCACTTGCAGTAGTAGTAGTAGTAGCAGCAGGTTGTGGTTGTGGTTGTGCTAGTGCGAGTTCTACTGGTAGTGGTAGGTAGGTCTTGTGGTTGGACTGGTTCAGCATGAGAAGCAGCTAGTGACAGGTCCGTGTTCTGAGAGCATTCACTAACTAGTGCCATGCCAGATTAGCTTGCTAGGTCATCCTTATCCCGGCCCTCCCTCATCCACCCCAACATCCACCTACAGTTGACCACATTCTATTTCAGTGTAGTTGCCTGCCCTGCGCGCAGGTAGGACAGCGCTGAACGGGTGGTCGCTTTTCCATTGGGGAGACGAGGACTGGTCTCTCATTGCGATCCCGAGCCTCCCAACGCCAGACTGCAAGCTTCGAACTCTAGGCTCTGAAGTTTGTTTGGCCGTAAGAGATGTTCAGAAAATAGCCGCACGTCCTTTCATTCATTTTGAGCAAAACCCTCCATTCTCAGGAGGTAGACGAAAAAGGCTGGAAGCTGAGACAGAGATTCAAGAACCGGGTTTCGGATTTAGGGCTGCAGGCTTCCGGTTTTCAGGTTTCGGCCTCTCAATTTGGTCTGCGCAGTGCTCTGAATGATGTGCATCGCCTGCTGTCATTGCTACTAAAATCTTTAGGTATCTGAATACCTACTAATCATCAGAGGCCTCCCAATGCATTCTGCCGCGACGTGCATGCTACTAAAAGTTATGCATGCCACATCGCGGTCCCAAAAAAAGTTGAGTCACGCAGGTATGCAAAACGAGGCAGACCGACCGACAGACCGACCGACAGACAGACTCACACGCACACGAATGCTCTCGAGCGCCACGCGTGTTGTCGGTTCCTCCGAAAGGTCGAGCCCGCTTTCTGTCATTTGCGGACGGAGAAGGGGAGGAGGCCCGGCTACCTCGCGAGCGACTTGGCTCAGGTTTTGGGGCACGTGGCTGAGGGTTTAGGGTAATGTCAGGAATTCAGCACAAGTTAAAAACCCTACATCCAACGCAGTCAACCCAGCTCCAAAGTCGAAGCTCGAAAGGCTAAACGCCCCACCCTGACACTGAGGTCACTACGCAGCCTTCTGGAGTGCACGGAGAGTTTTTGCTTGACGAAGCATTGGCTTGCAGAGTCCACATTGGACAAGATCTGGAAGCAGTATGCCGCAGAGGAGTGGGGCTAGTAGGTTTTCGGGCTTCGGGTTTAGGGTTTAGTCATACTACTACTAATAACTAATAAAACCAAGAATCCTACTTATTGGGACTTAGTATCTAGGGTTTGGGGTTACTCTTAAGGGTTTGCTTAGGAGTTCCTTTAAGTTTCAGGGATTAGGGTCTACTTAAAGGTTCATGGTACTTAGTAGGCTTATAGGTAAGACAACTATACTTATGATCAGTTATAACCCCAGTTGAGGTACTGGTAACTGTAAGTAGGGGTCAAGAGTGAGTTTCGGGCTACCAAAATTGGAGGAAGTCGTACTGAATTGTTGACGTGTCTGCCTTTCGGTCGAGTTGTTGATGTTCTGGGTCTTGAAGGACTCACCAGCAAAACTTCCGAAGAGTCTTAAGTAAACTCAAGGCCCAGAACCTGAACACGTCAAAAGCAGCCTCGAAACATTGCACCGCTCAGACCTTTAATACAGGAACCCTTATAGGAACTCTTACAAGAATCCTTGTAGGAATCATTGTGCAACCGCTTTGCGGTCAGGACGGCATTGGAATTAAGGAATACGGACGCCTGGCCTGGGTCTTAGTCTGCGGCGCCGGAAAACCCGAAAGCCCCCAAGCCCGAAATCCGCAAGCAAACCCTAAACATCTGTCGGGAATCGGAAGCTCGAAGCCCTGAAAGACTGTAGGGCTTCCGGTTTTCAAGTTCAAGGAGATTTAAGATGTTTGGGTGTTGGCTTTGTGGGTTTAGTGTGTCATTCAGGCTTTCAGAAGATTCCGAAGCTTTTGCAGAGAGTCCCACCCGAAGGAGTTGGGCTTTTCTGCACGATGTATAAGACATGAGACAAGGAAGCACCGGATCAGCTTGGGCGCGCCATCCCTGCGTCAAGCACCACTCGTCGCACAGGTCAATAGTTGCGGGTAGCTATCAGGGCCGAAAGCAACGACTTGCACGTGGAGCGTCGGATTTTGCAAAGCATTTGGCTACTGTCTTGTCTCTTCCCACCTCCGCAAGCCGCACTTGCGGGAGCTGGCCCAAAAGCTGCTGCAAGCTGCAAGCACTCAACAAGACACATTTTCCTATGGCGGTGTCAGACAAAAGGCTAAATCGCTTCCTTGCCTAAAGCAGCGACCCTCGTCCCTATACACCCTGAGCCTTCAACTTTACTCAACTCTCAAGTGCACTTGAACTGTAACTGCTGATCCCCATGATCCTGAGGCCCACGATGGTCTGCTCCTGAAAGGTAAGGTCGAGGTACGGCCGTTAAGAGCATGGATGCGGGACCCTCTTGAAGATTTGGGGCTTAAGGTTGTGGTGTAGATTGGAGCAAAGTGTTCCGACAGAACACCAGAGATGTCGCGAGATGTCAATCACGTACCTGACAACGTATCTGGATGGTCGTATGTGGAAGTTTCATGGAGTCCGTTGACACCCTGAGATGATTCGCGCCGACACGGGCGAAGTTGCTCGTTTCCTGCTGGCACCCCCCGACTCCCAGCAAAAGTCCCCAACAGCCCAAACCCGGCATCCACCATTTTTATTACAAACGTCATGAAGACTTACAAAGCTACCATTCCCATGGTCGTGGTTGCTATTGTCTTTGCAGAGTCTACAGCAAGCCCTAACCCCTAAACCCTAAACCCCCTAAACCCTAAACCCCCTAAACCCCTAAACCCTAAACCCTAAACCCCCTAAACCCTAAACCCCCTAAACCCCTAAACCCTAAACCCTGAACCCCCTAAACCCTAAACCCCCCAAGCCCCTAAACCCCCTAAAGCCCTAAACCCTAAACCCCCTAAACCCCCTAAACCGTAAACCCTAAACCGTTTTAGGGTTCAGAGCCTATGGCCACCAGGGCCTCTTGGGTTTCAAGAGGAGAACCCCAAGGCCTGAGCCCTGGAATTCCCAAGAGCCCATGGGTTTAGGGTTTAGGGTCTAGGGTCCCTAAACCCTAAACCCTAAACTCGTAAACCCCAGGCCACAAACCCTAGGCCCTAAAGCCCTAAATCCCTAAACCTTAGACCATAAACCCCAAGCCCTGAAAACCCTGGGCCCTAAAGCCTTAAACCCGTGAATCCAGACCACAAGTAAGCCCTAGGCCCCAAAGCCGTAAACCCGTAAAGCCCAGACCATCAAAGGCAAGCCCTAGGCCCTGAAGCCCTAAACCCGGAAACCCCAGACCATAAACCCTAGGCCCTAAAGCCCATGGCAGGAATACGAGAAGGCTTTTAGCGGTGTAGATGAGGGCGACGGCGTGATCTCCCGGGAGACCCTGGGCAAGGCCGTGAGGAGTTGAGGGTTCGGGTTGAGCACGTTGGTTAGCTTTGGTTTCGTAGAGTGTCGTAATAATGGAGTATAGTATATTACTGTGCAGTGTAGTATAGTATAGCATAGCATAGTATAGTATAGGGTCAGTTTAGTATAGTGTCGTGTAGTATCGTGTAGTATAGTAACATATAGTATAGTAAAGTGTGCTAGAGTGTAGTGTAGTATAGTATAGTGTAGTATAGTGTAATATGGTATAGTATAATAGTATAGTATAGTGTTTGCAAACTAGATCGGAGTTTCAGTTTGAGGGTTGACATTCGGACGGCTTGGTCTTAAGGTTCGATTTGGAGTCTTGGCGGCCGGAAGTCTGGCGGACTGTCGGTCGGTAGGTAGTATGGTATAATATATATAGTATGCTATAGTATAGTAAGATATCGTAAAACTAGTTTCGTATAGTAGAGTATAGTAGAACCGTATAGCAGCAGCTGGAAGGTAAGATTTCACTGCAAAAAAAGAACAACTGCCCGACCGTGCATGCTCAGGCAGTCCTGGAACAAGCATTTGGAGCGTATATTTACTGGTGCCCCCGAGCAATTTGCTCGTATCTAAACTCTCAATAACAGCGCATCCGTAACAAATGAACTTACCTCAAAATATACATGCATATAAGCTCACACTCACGCACAGAACGTATATGACCCATGTTTACTTGGATATGCACCCTGCATGACCTAATTATGTGTATAGGTGCACATAAAAAGACCAAGTCGCGTCAACTCGTTTTTGGTTCCCAGCCACGTCCTCATCTAGCAAGCCCTGGCTCAGCTTTTCGCTGGCCTGGGGAAGCATTTCTCTGCCGAGGCCCACCGCTGCCTTGCTTTAAGGTGTTACTAATATCGCTACTGAAAGAGGACGGTGGCCTCCTTCAATGAGGCACTAGGGCCAGCAGCGGGTTGTGTAATAACCGAGCGCCTTGAGGTTTGGTCTTGGCACGTCCCGGTTCGGTTCCGGATGGTTTCTGTGGTAAAACGATCGAAAATACAACGGAAACAACACGATGTCGCATTTTTTTATGGAAAAGCTATCAGAAGAAACAAACAACGAGAACGACATTTAGGGATGAGGATTGTTTGCAGGATTATTGTGCAACGCCACTAGAGTCACTAGGGCTGAAGCTGGTGGCCGTATTGAAAGCTTGCCAGGGCCATTGCGGCACACACGGCTTCGCCCATCCTGTAAATCTATAGGGGGTGAAAGTATGCAAGTAATCGCAACAGTGAGATGACGGAACATCGTCACGAGTTTTGTTGCTGTTCTGGTTTGCTTCTTACGGTTCATCCTCCATGCCATGTTCATGCTCCAATGCGCCAGGGGTTGAAGTCATGTTAGGTCTCAGGTGGTGATCTGTGAGCCATCCGGACCTCTATGTCTATCTATCTATCCACCTGCCTGTATGTACACACACACACGTATGTGCACTTCCAGGCTTTGCATTTTCTCGTTCTACGCTCTGGGGGATGCACATGTGCAGTCGTTGCAACCGCTGTTTTCGTCAATGTCTGCTGGCAGCCTAACGAGCACTCTTGACAGAGCTCTACAACGGACGGCTAGTGCAAGGACCAGATCCGTGTACGAAACAATTGCCGTAAATCTCGGGACCCTGCCTGCCCTGCTCCCAGACAGGAGCTCGATCAGATCGTAGACGAAGCCGATGTCGGTGAGACACTGAGGGACAGAGTTTCTTCTGGCAAACCGGAGTTCGGAGTGCGTGCTTTCGGGATGTTTCTGCCCTAAATCAGGCTGCAGAGATTGGTGGTGGCTTTGAACTGCTTTTGGCAAATGATTTTGTCGGCAAGGGCGAGCTACCTAAAGCATTTCGACGTTGAAGATTGCCGAAATGTCACAACTCTGTATGCCAAACCCCGGAACGGCCGAGGTCATGACGGCATCGATTTTGCTGACTTTCTTGGGCTTGCCCGCACTCACCTAGAGTTGGCCGAGGCGGAGCAAGCTCAGGGGTTTGCTGGTTGCAGTGCTGGGATTTAGTATAGGGGCCTTAAATAGTTGCCTATACTATTTTGGTGGCTCCTTATTATAATTATAGTACAATGGGCCCCAAAACCCTATTCCAAATATTAGGGCCCCCATAGTAGGGTTTCGGGGGCAAGGGCCGGAGATCTGGAGTTTAAGGATGCAGCGTTTTGGATCCGGGGGGTCTCTAGGACTTGAGGTTTGGGGGGTTTAGGGTTTAGGGTTTAGGGTTTCCTAAACCCTAAACCCTAAACCCTAATGCTTGGGAGTTCAGAGGCCCGGAGCCGGGTAGACTCCTGTTTTCGCAATTTTGGGAGTTTCCGAAGACTACGATATCCCTTAATTCGGTAGTATACCTTAAATCATGATCCTACTATAATCTAAGGTATATTCTTAATTAAGGGACATCGGAGTTTCCGAAAATTAGGGGTACCTTATTTTGGGGTCCGTATAATAAGGATCCTACTATTTAGTTAGGGTCCCCCATTTTTGGAAACCACCATTTCAGCCTGTTTCATTTGTTCTGCCATTGTCTTCCTGGAACCCCCGAGGAAGCCTTGATTGAAACATATTGAAGCCGGTAAAAAGGACCGTTACGAAGGGTACCTCGGGGCCTCTGGTGCAGTGAAGCTCATCGGCTGCCTGGCTAAACCGAAACCCGAAAGCCTTCATGTCTGGCCGTCAGGCGAAACTCGCAACCCTAGACCCAAGGCATGTTTTCCTGTTTTGTCAGGTTGTTCGGTACCTGGAGACGACTCCAAAGAGAGTTCAGGCGCGGTTCTGTGCCAAGTATCAGTTTAAGGCTCCTAGGATGGGAATTATATTTATAGGGTTTAGGGTGATACTGTAATTACTTTGGGGCCTAAGGTCTGTTAATGTTACCTACTTTGAGCTAATTGCAGTGTGAGGTTTCTTTTGTTGCTATCTCTGCTGCGGCCATTGATTGTTGTCAGTCTCATGAATGGCACAACTGGTATAGTAGTAGAGTTACTAGTACTACTTGCAATGTACTCCCCACCAAAACGCACTTGTAGCTTTTGCACAATCTAACGACGTAAGTCCAAGCAATCACGCGCATATGTCTTTTTTATTCACTGGTATTACATATCCGTTCTTCGTTTCCCTGCTTCTTTCGGTAAATCCCCAAGGCCTCGGATGAGGCTGTGGACGGCATGCTGGGCCACATCACCACGGTGCCTCGTGATTTCTTCGTGTGAGGTCTTTTTTCCGCATGAGAACAGGGTTTTCTACAGGGCTTGTGCTCCAACTTAAGGAGAGACACTCTACGGAAGTGCAGTTACCCTAAACCTTATTTAACCCTGTAACTCCGAAACTCTACGATCGGAATGTGGCTGCAACTGCAGATTCGTCAGCCATGAAGCTTTGTCTAATTTTGCAAGGGGCATGAATGGACATGTGCTGAGTACTTCCGGACTTTCCAAAGATTGCCACCAGCTCTTACATGGATCCGACCAATCGAGCAGTCAAGTAGGGTGTAAAGCATTTAAAACTGCTGGATTGGCTGTGCCCGCAGCAGAGCAAGTGTACCAGTGCTCATACTCTTTGAAGGCTTCTGACCGGCTGCACGCGTAACCCGGTGGATGGCAGGTCCATAGTGAAGCGGAGTTGGATTCCATCGTCGCTTCGGGAAAGGATGTGGTCGGGTTCCCCAGCGACGGGAGCCGGGCTCTGCAGTCTGCTGAGTCTACAGAGGAGCTGCTGACTGTTTAGGCCCAAGTTTAGGCACTGATTCTGGGTCGCTGGAAGTGGAGGGCCAAGACAGTGGGACGAAACAGTTCCCTGTGTGTAGGCTGCTGGCTCAACCTGTCGGCATCTGCATTCCCATGACTCTGCGGTTCGGAGCGAGAAGGCAGTAAAGCTTCTACGGTAGTCTGCTTAACCTCTAGGACTCCAGACTCCACCTCCTTCTAAACCTACCAGCACCATGAGCGTCGTGAGCATCGTCATTTTGACCATCTACTTTCATTGTGGCGTGCCAACCTGTCGCTGCTACTCTTTCTGCTCCTCGTTGTTCATTATGACTCTCTCCATTCCGAGTACAGCCCTTGAGTCAAAAATGCGAAATGTCAGGTGGTGAAGCTGGCATTCACCTGGTGTAGACCTTGTAAGGCTGGGATCATGGAGATGGTAGACGATTCTATATTGGGTGGGAATCGCGGTTACAAGGTAGTTTCAGGTTCGAGCTTTCAGGTTTCAGGGTGAAGTTTGGTTCCCCAAATCTCGGGCCGAACATGTTGTAGGGCATTTGTTTTGTCTTTGCTGCTCTGATTCTGGCTGATCAACATCTTATGTCATTCCCAGCTGGGTACGGCATGTGCAAGCACATCCGCTGCATGAAAGCAACTAAAACTACTAAGCATGCTTTCGTCAACCGGGCCTATTAGGACTGATGTACTGCCTTGCTGGTGCCTGTAGGCCTTCAATAACTCTACGTATGTAAAAATATTTGTATACTTAACCCCCCTCCAGAAAGCCTGGTCGCAGCCAGGCGTTCCTCCCTAGATATGAGAAGTACGCGAAAGTCTACAAAGACACGACGTTCTTAAAGATCGTTGGGAACGAGAACGAGTCCTGCAAGCACTATGCGAAGGAGGACCGGGCCCCGGACCCTTTCAAGGCTTTTATAGGGTTTTCTAAGGCCAGTGAGAGTACCAGAAGGGTTTCTAGAAGGGCCACTATCTCGAAGCAGGGCCGTTTAGGGTTTAATGGTAGGATGAACGACAGAGGGTTTTGTGATATTGGTGTACCTGTTGGAAGGGCGAGAACCCGATGAGATTTCGGAAGCCGCCTAGATGCAGAATTTCTCGACTGCAACTTCTCTGAACTGACAGAAACGATACGAGGAACGTCCGAACACGAATGAAGCCAAAGCATTGACACGGTGCATTCAAGAGCTGTTTTGAAAGTTGCCTGGAGCTCGCGCCCAGGTCTTGCGAGCAAGAATCTCCCCGATGTTTGCCGTCTATTCGGAAGGCAAGCTGCTCACGACTTGGAACGGTCTGGCACCCACTCGGGCAATATAGGGGCCTTATAATAATTACCAATAGTATTTTGGGGGTTCCTTATATAATAATAACAATAATATAGTGAGCTCCAAAACCCTATTATCATCATTAAGGCCCCTATATTACGGTGTGCAGAGCTGGTTGTGTGTGCAGCTTTGGGGCAGGAGGCAGCTTTGTCCAGTCCTGTCCTTACCAAGTCGGCCCAATTACCCAGTTATGTCCCAAGCACTTGCAAGGTTTGTGGCGCACACTCTTGTTACGAGAAATGCTGAGTAGAAGAACGTTGATAGGGGATTTTCAAGATGTAGCAGAACTATGAGGTCATATGAGGTCCGGAGTCTGAAGTCCCAAGGTGCCAACAACCAAAGGTTCATGGACAAGATGGAGGAGTTCTTGCCTTCGGCCCGGCAGTTGATCAAGGAGCCGCAAGAAAGAGACCGCGGTAGCTCGGCAAAAGCACATGCATGAAATGGTCCTGCGAAGCAGAAATAGCGAGGTTTCAGGTCTTCTTTGTGTAATATAGGCACAGGGGGCCTCAATAATTCGAATGGGGTTTTGGGGTACATTATAGTCATTATAGTATAGGTATTCGGTGTTTACGAAGCTGCAGAAGACCATGCCTTCCTCCTGCATTGCTGCTCGGCTCTCTCGAGTAATGGAAGGAGCGGGAAGCCGCGATAGCTGCCGATCCGACGCTGGCGCCCGCTGTTCCGACCCGCTGAAATCCGGGATTCCAGGAGGGCAGCGTGTCCGTTTCCTTGGCAGTCCGTTAGCATCCCAGCCTCGCGATAATACCCCTTTCCAATCCCACAACAAAAAGCAGAAAGCTATACAAGAGTGTCATGCTTTGGAGTAGCGATGACAGCACTTTGAGGCCTAGACCTCTCTGACAAAATGTGCTCTAACGGTTCTGGCGAAAAGCAACTTTGCGAGTTTGTGATCGCTCTATCTTCTCTGCGAAGGTCAGTACGGCCGAGCTCACATCAGCAGATCCTAAAACCTAAACGCAAGCATTAGAGCCAAGACATTGCGCGTAGGGTTCGGCAAGTGTCAGCCCTGTGCGGCAGTCCGCATCTCACGCTTGCCCAGTCGGCGAGCGTTGTTCCGTTTCAGCAGGTTCCCAAGGAGACCTTGAAAGGGAGCCCCGTGTTCGACGCCACGATCTCACCGCGTTGAAGTGTCACTGTGTATTCTCCTGGTTATCGCACGGGGCTTCCATTCAAGCTTTCCTCAGTTTAGGCCTTCTGGCGTGCCGCTGGAAGAAAAAACGCCGACGGTGATGAATACTGAGAATGCAGGGCAAATGTTTCGGGATAGGAAGCCAGCCCAGAGCTTGCTGTTGTTTTTTTGATACTGCTTGCGGAATAGCTGCCTTGACTGCAGCCATCACAAACCGGTGGCACAGCGTTGGTGTGGACAGTTGGCTTACCTGGGCAGAACATGAGAAAACAAGACATCAGTACCAGGCAAAACTACACATGATTCAGTATGACAAGTTTACAGCAATCGGATCTTCCAGCCCTGTCATTGGCCAACACCTCAACTTCCGGCAGCCATGGGTCAGGCAAAATGTCACATGTTCACAAAGCACAGCATGTGCTAACTGAAGCAGGAATACAGAGACGGAGCAGTCTGGCAAACTCTTAAATCTGCTCCTGCCCGTGCGGAGGCACTTTCGCTGCTGTTTGGGGAGGAGGCACCACCTGTGCAGGCCGAGTTTGCCAAACCTTGAGCCATTCGGGACCTGTGCCGCCAAGTTGAAAAGAAGTCACTATGGGTGGTTGTCAAAATTAGGGTCCCTTTTTGGGTCCTTAATATAATACGGCACCTATTATTTTGGGGTACCCAAAAAGGGACCCTAATTTTGACAACCACCCATATGCATAGAACCTGCAAAGGTGGTGATCTAGGCTGGGAAAGGCACCATACAGTCGATGCAGAGCACTAGTCAGCTTGATCCTCAGCGCCGCACCCGAGCGTGCGTACTGCTCCCAAAGGTCCCCAAAAACAAGCCTCCACCCCCAAGAACGAGGTCTCATCTTGGGGTCAGGCTACTACAGGGTGTTCAAGATGAAGCTATAGTTTCTTTCATCTCAAGTTGTATTCGTCCAAAGCTGGGGTGGGTAAGTACTTCTTTACAAAGTGTGAGAATGATCAGCTTCCCAGAGCTTCCAATATCCCTTAATTGAGGAACATACGTTAAACAAATTATAGTAGGGGCCCGTCCTACCATATTTTAAGGTGTATATATATATAAGCTCTATATATATATACACATATAATAACAATCCTAATTATTCTATATTATATTATATTATACCATATCATATTACATTATATGTGTAGGTTCGTTGAATACAGGGATCTTGGGAGGTCTGGGTTTGTGCCGAGACCCTGCAGGTCGACGGCCTGGCCGAGGACCCGGGGGGCGAGATACCCGGTGTGGACATCGTGGGCAACAGCGGCTCAACAGCAGCCTCGAGCGGCAAACTTAAGCATTCTCGATGGTATCTATATGTATATATAGATAGATAGATAAATATATAGATAGATAGACGTACACATATGTATATGTATATGTATATGTACATTTACACTTACATGTACATATGTATGTCTGTACTGGGTGTAGGATGTATGTGTATATCTGTAGCGGCACATATGTATGTGTATGTAAACATATATATATGTATATATACATACAGAAGTTCGAAATGGATTCCCTCTCAGAAACATAAAGTTGAGGTACATGCTGGCCAATTTCAATACACAGAGATGGGCACCTTTTCATGAGATGCTAGTCGTGCATGGGGACTTGGTTCCGACGGCACCGTCTGTTTCGAGGCACGCCTCATGGCGAGCGCCGGCGGGATCCACTGTTTGCTGTTGCTCCACTTGCCTCGCTTGGTGGACGAAAACTTTTTTTTCCTGCTTTCCTCGCTTGCACCTTTTGCCTCCTGGAAAAAACAAGCGAAGTCCTCCACTTGCATAACTTTCCTCACTTGTCCGGCTGGTTCGGAATTTGAGTCGGTGGGCGAACAAGATTAGTGAATGGGGCAAGTGAGGGGTCCGCAGGATGCCACGTTGGGCAAGCGTCCCGAGAGGAAGTCAAAATCCTAGCCGGGTTGCTGGGGAATTGTACGGCAAGATTCTGAATCCCAGAAGACCAACACCTGTACAAATTCACTAGGACCTGACCATCCTATACTGAATCATCAATGCCAAGTAGTAAGTAAGTAGGTAGGTAAGTAAGTAAGATCACTTCTGCGGTGTATATGATCGCCATCATCAGTGTCCCTACAAGCGCCATGCAGAGTGGAAACTGACGCTTGCGGTTCAGTTTCAGTTCATCTTGTATTCCCAGAACCATCAAATTCACTAGATCCTCAAGCCTGAGCCTTCTCCTGAGGATGCTCCTGCACATACCCGCCCGTGTTCAAGAGCACCTTGCATCAAGGGGACAAGGCGCCGCACATGGTGGATGCTTCAGGTTTACGGCGCGTGCAGAGGTCGTTGGTATGTTCCCCAGGCTCTACTGGCTCCTTTCCAAAAGTAGGATTCGGCTGTAGCAGAGCTCCTGAAGTGTTATCTTTCGCAGCATAAGAAACCAAACACCACACAACAACAAGGGCTGTTTCAAATTGACTCAGTCGGGGTTTGAGACTTGGAGATGGTCTGGTGCCGCGGGGTTTAGGAGCGGTCGTCGCGATGGCAAGGCCATCGGATCGACCGATGCTCATACACGTCTACTCTAGCAATTTGTCGGTTCCGATCGGTTTGCCATGCATGTCACGGGCAGGAGTTCTGGAACAATCTGGATGAGTACTCTGCGCAGACACTGCTAGCAAAGAAGCCAGATGGTGAGGCGGAATTTGCGGAGGGCATGCGACGCTTCGAGATTGCAAGGGATCAGATGTCTGCCGCACTTCACACCATGCAGGACAAGTACACGGATCTGGCGATAGCCAGACGAAACCTCGAACAAACTCAGCAGGGAGCCGCATGGGAGCACTTCAGCAAGTGCCGACCCCTCAGCAAGAAGTACGGCCTCTACTTGCCCTGCCACGAAAACTTCAAAGCTGCCATGCAAAGATACCGTGGACTGCTACAGAAACCTGGATGCCCCGTTGGTGCCTCGCTTCCCCTTCGGCCTGCTTCCATGGCCCCGGAGGGCCTGGAGCCTTTGGTGATGCTGACAGCAGCCAATAACTCCCAAAACCCACTCCCAAAGGCTTCGAAAGGAGCGGACTTTCTCTGATGCAGCCAGCATAGAACCAAAAGAGTTGCTGCGTAGATCAATCTGCCAGGAATTCCCATATCTTTCCCATGTCAGGTATGACTTCCGGTAGCCTGCGTGAAGTCCTCATAGTCGGCCCGGCTATGCCTAGAACCCTCCCAAGGAGCCAGGACCTAAGTAATTACCAGTACTATTTTTTTTTTGGCGGGGTTCCTCATTATACTTACAGTATAATGGGCCCCAAAACCCTATTCTAATTATTAAGGCCCCTATATTACTCTGCATTGTCAGTCTTCTTGCATCCGACAGTACGTTCTGGCTGACTCTGGCTCCAAGCTGCAGGAAGGCAACAGGCTTGAGGAAGAAAAGATCAGCCTCCTTCTGCAAGGCTAAGCTTGTTCAGTCAGCTTTGACCTCGGACTGCTTTTGACATCTATCTCCGCCGCCATGGCTTCGACATCCAGGTGGTCGCTTAACGGCTTCAAGGCTGTCGTCACAGGCCGGCCGTCTCCTCAAGTGTGCCGTCCTTACTTGATACCACTAGCAGTTACACAGTGTTTTGTATTACTAGGTACTAGTTGCTATTGTTGAAGCTGCGACTACTGTTATTGTGATTTCTGTTTTGTCTATGACCATGGTTACGACTTTTGCTTGTAATATTACTGTGATGATTCCTGGTTCTTTACTCTTCGTTCTACAGTAATTGATACTAAAAATAGGTTTTCTTGTTACCGGTACTTGTTCTCAATAATCGTCATCATGATTAGCTTTCAGATTTTTGTTACGATTTGAACTAGTTGCTAGTACTCCTACAAGAGGTGTAGTTAGACGAGGACAGCCTAAGTTTTTAGACCTAAACCTTAAACCACCCTACACCTTCAGCTCTACACCGTAATCCGTACGCCCTAAACCCGATCTGCAGGTTCGACCCAGGGCCTCGGATTGGCCGTTGCCAAGGAGATGCTGCAGCTCGGGGCGGAGGTCGTCGCTCGCCGGGAAGAAGGGGTGTCAGTTATAGTGTTGGGTTTTAGGGGTTTAAGGTGGCAGTTGTAGGTGTTATAACGGGTCCCTTTAGCGGGCCTTATATAATGGCAGCTATAAGGTTTCATCCAATGGGTATTATAGAAGCCTGGAGTACGACTAATATCACTCCTTGGGGTTCCTTATCATGTTTCTGCTACATCAAGGCCCCCATATGAGGGTGCATGCAGGGCTGTGCATAGGTTGTGTTACTAGGCCGTTGTCATAGGGTTCCGATTTTGTTGTAGATAGGCGGCTTATGCTAGGGCTTTCATTTACAGGAATAGGATTTCATAGAGTTTTCTTTCAATTGGCTTGTACTGCAAGTGTTGATGAGGGTTTAGGGCTTTAGGCATTACAAGTTGTAGGGTGCTTGGGCTTGAGAGCATTAGGGTCGTTTGATTTTGGTGTTAAGGTCTTAGGGCGGTAGAAAATCGGGATTAGGGCATTAGGTAGGGTTTAATTTGCGCAAGAAGGAGAGAACAGCGATGAAGAAGGCTAGACAATGTCAGATTAGTTGTAGGCCCGTCCCAGTCCGAACACCAGAGGTGCAGGTGCCAAGAGGTCTGCGCCGGCTGGGTGTCGTTCACAGCTTCAGTAGTTCTCTTTCACCAGTCGGGCCAAGCAATCCCAGAAAATGCCAGTGACATCTTTGGGGCTGAGGAGTTTTCGCTCCGAAACTGGTTTCTCAAAGAGCTTTAGAGACCATAAGTGGGCCGATGCCAAGGTTATCATGTCGCACAAACCCGCCGAGGTGGAGGCCAGGCGACTGCTGCGTATACCTATGTTGTCGTGGTTGCTGTGGTTGTTGTTACGGTTGTTGCGGTTGTTGTGGCTGTTGTGGCTGTTGTGGTTGTTGTGGTAGTTGTGGTAGTTGTGTTAGTTGTGGTTGCTGTTGCCCGTGCGCTGCCGTTGCCGTCGCTGTCGTGGTTGTTGTGGTGGTTGTTGTCGTTGTCGTTGCCGTGGTTTTGGTTGGGGTTGGGGTTGTTGTTGTTGTTGCCGCTGCTGCTGCTGTTGTGGTTGCGGTTGTGGTTGTGGTTCTCGTGGTGGTTGTTGTGGTTGTGGTTGTGGCTGTGTTTGTTGTGGTGGTGTTTGTTGTTGGTGGTGGTGGCGTTGTTGATATGATTGTGGTTGTACTTGTGGTTGTTGTTGCTGTTGCTGTTGAGGTTATTGTTGCTGCTGTTGTTGTGGTCGTGCTCGTTGTCGTTGCCGGTGGTTGTTCTTTTTGGTGTGTGTTTTTGTTTGTTTGTTCGACTGTCTGTCTGCCCGCCTGCTTGCCTGCCTACCTGTGCCTGGCTGTCTGTCTGTCTGTCTGTCTGTCTGTCAGCGTGCCCGTGTGCAACATGTGTGCAAGCCTAGGCTCCAGATGTGGCTGAATCAAGTTTTCGTGTCCTGCGGCGCGCTACCATTGACATAGAGTTCCATGCGGAAAATTATGAATGTGGTGACTGTATGCTGAAGTGGGTCCCGGTAGCCGTTAGACCCTGAATCCTGGTCCCAAAACCCTGCACCATAACCCAAACACCTTAAACATCTACGTAAACTCTAGTCTGTACAGTAAATCCTACAGCCCGGACATCCTTAAAACTCCACAGGAGACCTGCGCATCTCTGACAACGCTGATGAAGCGCCCAGTTCCCGGCGTTGCTGCCGACATCTCCACGAAGGAAGGACGTGAGGCCACCTGCATTTACACAGACCTACAGTAGAAGCCAGAAAGTTGGAACATCATTGGCCTCATGCCCTTACAGTAAAGTATAAGGAATCCCAGCACTAATCCTCCTAAAGCTATGTTCCAACTTTCTGGCTTCTGCTGTATACCTATTCATTCAGATATTTGATGAATGCGTGAAGCTCTTGAAGTAAGTACGTATGTAATATGCATGCATGCATGCATGCATGTATGTATGTATGTATGTATGCACGTCTGCATGTCTTTTATGTACATGTGTAGGCAGGTGGTATTTGCCTGTGTCTGTATGTTTGTGTACAAATGTGTCTGTATGTATGCATGCATGCACGTATGTATGTATGTAATTATGCATGACTTCCACTGCTCCTGCCGCTGCCACTGCCACTGCAACTGTTACTGACACCACCACCACCACCACCACGGCGACGACTACTAGTACTAGTACTGGTACTGGTACTGGTGCTGGTGCTGGTACTGGTACTGGTGCTGGTACTGGTACTGGTACTACTAGTACTAGTACCAGTACCAGTACCAGCACCAGTACCAGTACCAGCACCAGCACCAGCACCAGCACCAGCACCAGCACCAGCACCAGTACCAGTACCAGTACCAGTACCAGTACCAGTACTAGTACTAGTACTAGTACTAGTACTAGTACTAGTACTAGTACTAGTACTAGTACTAGTACTCCTCCTGCTGCTGCTGCTACTGCTCCTGCTGCTTCTACTGCCACTCCACTATTCACTGCTGCTGCTGCTGCTCCGCTCCTCCGATTCCGCACTAGTTACTACTCCTTCGACGACGACGACTACTACGACTACTAGTAGTACTACTACTACTACTCCTGCTGCTACTACTACTACTACTATCACTGCTGCTACTAGTGCTTCTACCGTCCATTTAAATAGCTGATGGTCCAAGACGCTACCCCAAATGATGCCAACAAACCGATGAGGAGTCGATTTTTTGAGCCATGCCGGCTTACATCGACGCGCACGTAGCACATGTGCGGCATTTGAACAGCTCTGAGCGCTTTCATCAGTGCCACCAGCACGGCATTGAATTGAACATGAGGCACAGATGTAGCTGTATGCATAAGGTACAGAAAAACAGTAGGCCAACCCAAAGCGATGCCGGTTTTCTCAAAGTTCTAGGGACTGCTTTAGGGAGCAAGAATGTTCGCAATCGCATATATCTTCGTACATGTTTGACGGAGCAGTAGAAGTCATGTCTGCCTGGGCAGGTGCTCGTTGCATATGTGGAGAAGCTTTGGGGCGGTTCCCTGGATGGCCTTGTGAACAATGTCGGCACAAATGTCCGAAAGCCCATCCACGAGGACTGCGCACATCTTCAGATCGCTGTGTCGGCCTTCGGACCAATGAGTCTTCAGAGGTTTTCGACTTTCGGTTTTGGCGTGCCCTGCAAGCTTTTGGGTTTCTTGAGCTCACGCGGAAGGCCACTGAGGCGGAGTACTACAACATGATGCGCACCAACCTCGACTCCTGCTGGTTTCTGTGTGCCTTGGGAGCACAGAGGCAGAGGAAAGGCTGAGATCTGAACAAGGGCTTTGCAAAACATGTCCAGAGCCCAAGTACCTTCGAAGCTGCATAAACTGCGATTCCTGATGCCTGGCACAAATGCAGCCTGCAAGCAGCACAAGAACATAATAAGCAAAAAGAAGCGGAAGCAGAATATCTCGTGCAAAATCCCATCGAGCATCGATGCTGCAATCGTCGGACGCTATAGTATCCCTGGTTGTCATGGTTCTCGACATCGTGACTCTGTGACGTTTCGTGTTTAACATGGCTTGTGCGAATGTTGCTGTTGCAGAAAATCCGGCCGAAGCCCAAGTGTCAAGCCGCCTCTTACCAGAAGGCTGGTGGGACAAACATGGGGTTAAAAACCGACGAACACTGGCTTTGACAGGCATTCGTAGGCCCGAATTATATATAGTGAGATGACATTGGCAATGCAGGACATTGCATACGCAAGAGCAGTAGCAGACTTACGCATGTTCCGGCCTATCCTTCAGATTCATGCCCTAGGTAAGATGTTCAAGCCCATGCTGGAGCGCTCATCACGGGCGTCTGTCGCGGCTTGGTGGAGTGTCCCTACTGTTGAGGGTTTCGAACTGGGGCATTTGCAAATTTCGAGATGCGGGTGAGGGTCATGCTTTATAGGCTTTCGGCTAGGATGAAATTTTCATTGCTACTGATGCTATAGCCACTCGAGCGACGATGACGAAAACCCGCCACACAATTGTACATAACAAACGTATCAGTTCCAATCCCAATGCTAAGACTGATACTGCTTCTACGAAAGCGAGCAGCGATCATAATATCCATCGGACCAAGAGTGCGCCGACGGCTGCAACTGCGACGATGACATCGACGACGAAGACCAGGAGGACGAGGAAGACGAGACACATGACACACTGACTTTACTTCTGCTGCAGATGCTTGTGGTGGTGGATGGTTTTGTAATGGCTTTGTGTATCATGACTACCCTGACTGCTATCGTTTCCTGAACGCGTAAGCCGAACACTAAAGCACATCGTAAGGTCAACATCTCGAGCGCCGCCGGTGTGCGGAGCACCGGCACAGGGTCTGTCTACGCCATGACCAAAGCAGTGCCAGCCCCAGGACTCACAGGACCTTCCAAACGAGTGCATCCTAAGAGGGCTGTGCTTGTTCCTTTCGTGAGCGGCGGGGCTTCGGGCAGGGGGGTGGGGGTAGTAGGCTTGAATCGCTCGGTGCGTGTTGGTCCCAGTGGGTGAAAAGCACGTCACAGAGGGGCTCCTAGATGTAGCTCTATATACACAGACGCATGCCGGCTGGTTTGTCCTTAGCTTGTCGGTTCGTTGCACGCTCCGGCTCCAACTTCTGTTTTTATACTTTCCTTTAGTCTGTTTGTCTTCCTGCTATTCTTGTGAATGTGTGCAGGTTTGTGCGCGTAGGTGATCCATTGATTTTCGTGCACGTAGCTTGCGGTGACAGCACTTGAAAGATGGTGCGAATCGCTACTAGCAAGAGTACCCGCAGCACATCGAGAACATGGAGAATCGCTAAACTGGACAGAGGGCAAAAGGAGCCAAGATCTCTGACAACAGACCGCCTTCGATCTGCGTACCTTGTCTGGACTTTCTGATGTCGGCACCTCTGTGGGCAGCTAGCCTATTTAAACCAGATCGTCGATAGCAGGACCGTGGACGATGCAGGCTCCGTTCCAGCGGCTCCAAGATAGGCTCACATGAACTCACGTTTCGGCGATCCGCAGAAATCCAACCTTATATGTGCCTCAGATACATTACGGCCGCAGCAAGGCAGCCCCGCCCCGGAAGTCCAATCTTAAAGCCGAATTGAGAAACCTCAACCACAGGTGAAGACAGCAGTCACACACACCCGTGGCTTCCACCCCTCACATTGCCTGGTTGGTGTGTGCGTGCGTGTGTGTGTGTGTGTGCGTGTGTGCGTGTGTGCGTGTGTGACTGTGTTTGTGTGCGGGTGTGTTTGTGTGTGTGTGTGTGTCCGAGGATGTACTTGAACAGGAGGTCGAGTCTACCTTCAGACGTTTGCAGCAGTTCCAAATTCTCAGGCTGAGTTAGAGCCTCTAAAACCCAAAGCGATTCCAGCCCGTCTCAGGCCGTGGCACACTTAGCCCGCGTGTTGGCGTGCAACGTGGCCGCAACAAAGTCGCCCTAAATGACTACTTGGAAGCTGTACATACCATGGGATACTCACACAAAGTCCTCACCTTGAACTTAATGAATTCCTGGAGCCATGACGATGCCAGACTGAGGTGAATGGGGACCCCTCGGCATCCGGGTGAACTGCGCTGGAGTCTCAATTACCATTGTTGCATGCATCGCCACCACTCCGACTTCACTCCGAGCTTTTCTTGCACGGTCCATTGCAGTTGCAAGATCTTGGGGATATTAGGTCTGGGGGCGCGCAACTCACAAACCCTAAAGGCCCTAAAGGCCCTAAAGTTAAAGCATGAAGCCTTCACCAAAGCCTGTAAGCCCTCACCCCAAACAGCCGCAATCAGTCATGCACGGCCGCTTGCAAAAAGGAAATGAACACTTAATTTGCACCTTCCAGCAGCAATGCATTCCAAGAAGAAACCCGGATAAGTGAGAGCATCCTTGTTGCAACGACCCTTAGAAAGGAGCGTCTTTGTACAGTAGGTTCGGCCCGCATTTGTTCCAACCCTATATTAATTTAGGAAGTGCAAAGACTGGAGCAGGTCTGTCCCTGGATGGTGCGAACACCACTTTTGGAGGAAGCTGCTGGGGCCTTAGGCAAGGCATTTGCGTGTATTGGTGTTTCATTCTGAAAGTATGGCCCAATGGTAAACGCTGCGCCCGTGGCAGGAATGAGTTAGGCACTGCTGCAATGGCACAACGGGACGAAGGAAGCAAGCGACACTAAGGTGGGGCAAGGAACGGGGGCTGGGTGCGAGAGCGTGGAGGGAGAAAATTTGTGTCGGACTCCCATCAGAGTGGAGGACATGAAATTTTTCCGCATGCCTTACCGGTCAATTAGTTCACCAGGGAGGAGGGTTTGGGGAGGGATTGAGAGGAGGGTGAACAGGTCTGACTGCTTCAGCCGGTGCCGAGGCGAATAGCATTATGTTCTTGTGTTCTTGCTTGTTTGGGTAGGTTTCAGGGGCTTGCAGGGTGAAACAGGTGCCTATAAGGGTTGCGGTTTGGGGGCGGTTTGGGGTGTTTTGGACTTCCTTTCCGAGTCCGCCATCAAACATTTTCAGATTTTTGTCTCAAAACAGGTTCCGCTACCTATATGGCCATACGGTAGGTACATGGGCCACTCACAGGCCTCAAAGGGGTTCCCGTACGGTTTCTTTCTGGCCAAAGTATACACTATCCAGATACATGGACCGACTTGCTAGCTGCCTTGCCCTGCTGTCGATTCCCCCTATATGGAGGATCAGCTGAGTAAGTAAGGTCATACCTTAATCGGGGGTTACACGTAATTATAAATCCCATGATCCTCTAAGTATGCTAAGCCCAGGATAATGCCAGCCCCAACTCGCCGGTTTGATTCCCCAGCCGCCGACTGACACCAAGATTCGCAACGACCCACAGCAGCTCGAGGATGTGAAGAGGGCGTGGTTCCCCGGAGAAGGGCGTCGAGTTCTCAAGTTTAGATGGCTTGTTGACGTGCGGGCTATGTTAGGGTTCTGTGATTTAGGTTGAAACTCGCCGATATACCCAATGCCTCGCAACACCTGCATCCCTTTCCAGCTGAAAGCCGACTCGGGCCGGACCCGCTTCAAGAGGCAAGGCAACAAGCAAGTGAGGTATTGGGGTTTTGCGGCTTGTGGGTGCTGTAGCTTCTTTTCATGTATGTGTGTGTACATATATATGTATATATGTATACACAGACAGGTGTGTGTGTAGTTATTTAATAACTCATTCAGATGTTCATTTATTTTCTATAGGTTTCATCTTTTGCGTATGTTTTTTATGTATACATGGATACATGTGTCTACTCATCTACGAACCTAGGTCTCTACTTATTCACTTACTTATTTGTTTGTCTACTTGTTTATGTTTACAAGCATGAATACACAAGCATGTATATATTGCAATAAACACGTTCGTACATCTCTCTATGTGTACACACATGTACATATGATATGTATACACATATGTTTTTAAATAGACAAATACATAAACAAATATATATATATATATAATGTGTGTACATATATACGTTTGTCCCCATACACCGCCGAGACCACTCCACTTGCTCGCCTCGGCGAGCCGGGCGACACGGCCGGCACAGTGGCCTTCCTTTGTGGCTTGGGATGCGAAATCTGACGTCTTTCGTGGGGTGGCATGCCTAAAGCAGCAACAACATACCACTTTACTACCTATGACCGCTGCTGCTGATGCTGCTGCTCCGACGAGCGCCTACAGTTGATATCACCGCTGCTGGGGTGCATACTGTACACTGCTGTCACTGCTGCTGTTGCTGTTGCTGTTGATGTTGCAGTTGCTGCTGTTCATGTTGCCTTTTGTTGTCGCCGTCGGTGTTGGTGCTGGAGTTGGTCTTGTTGTTGTTGTTGCTGCTGCTGCTGCATTCATTATCATGTGTGCTGCTGGAGGCTACATTGCTACATATTGATGTGGTGACTTTCTTCAGTCTTACATGCTGGCCAGTGCGGAGGCTACCTCTGACAGATTATGCAGCAAAGGCATGCCGGCAGCTGCATACATCACCGGGCAGGCCTGTCGAAACATGGAAGATCCAGCGCAAGGGCTATCACCCAAGAGGAACAGGATTGTCGAGTACTTTTTGTCTTCATATCATGTGCAGGTTGCAGGTTTTGCAGTGGTGCGGGTGATAGTATGTGAGATTTGCCTCAACTTGTGAGAGCGGGTCATGTTCAGGTCTGAGATGAAACGGAAGCTACAAGGTGCAGACTTGTTCGAAGCATCTGAAGCATTCCGGAATTCCAGCAGCCCGAAGGCTTTTAACAGGACCTCGGACCGCCAGTCTTCTGCAAGATTTAGAACTACGAGGGTCCAAACCCCACTCCCAGAAGGGTACATGACCATGTGGATGAGTCTGTGTCACCAGAGGTTACGAAACTCGGCCCTAAACCCAAAGCCCCTAGACCCTAAACGTTGAAAGCCGGGCCCTGTGCAGATTATCTCAGTGGACGGCGGGCTTTTCGCGCAAGGCTTTCGTGGGCCATGCGTCGCAGAGCCAAAGCTCTCAAAGCTGTAATTCGATGTTCTCGTCTCCTTCAGCTTTAGAAATGCTTTTTGCAGAGTTGAAGGACAGTGGTTTGCCAGCGTTGTTCGTGTTCCATCATGAAGAAGAATGGCCTCTTTCCTATGCAATGTAGACAGATACCGCATGTATTTTGCCCAATGCCAGCGCAGAAGTCGTTCGAACAAAACAAGCGCGAGTTGATCGGAGTCGCTTCTCCATGCTCCTTGCGGGTTAGTGGATATGGAATCCTGAAGAAGTACCAATGCCAATAGTACTCCTTGGGGTTCCTTAATATACTTCTACTGTAACGTATCCCCCGCCCGATTGTGTTCTGCAACTAGTCTGTAGGCCCCTGTATGATAGAACCCTTACAGTATCCCTTAGATAGAACTTGTTCTGATCATTACGGCCCCTTCTACTAGATGCTGCTCCAAGGTTTCCGCTGTCCTCAGCCCTCACCCAGTCATATAACCCCAAAAAGAAGAAGAACAGAACTCCCGGATGTATATAGTTGCTAGAAAGCCCAAAACCCTCACTCAACCTTAACCCCCATAAAGCCCTCGAGCCACTCAGCCTCAAGCATCAAACAGCTTGTATAAATCCTAAAAAGCCCCAGCCCAAAGTCCCTACCACTAGACTCCGAAAAATACAGGTACCAAGCGACTTCACACCTTCGGGGCGCTGGGTTCAGAAAAGGGGATGGTTCAAAGAAAAAGCACCGCACATTCTGCCACTGGCTCCGGTGGCAAAGACTCCGGGACTTCAAGGACGTTTCCGAATCTCAAATCAGATCTTCTGCCGCTAGACTGCCGCTATTGAGTACCCGGTTGCACTTTAGGACTTCCCCGGTGCGAAAGGTCGAGTACCGTGAAAGTGTTCGTTGCGCAGCGATCCTTTTGCAGCCGTTTCGGCATTGGTGCATCAGTGGCGCAGGTGTGAGCATGTGCAACCAGAGGATCACTAAACAGGCCCATGCAGAGCATGCCCCGAACTACTCGGAAACAGCTGAGATCTACGGAAGAACCGGGACGTTCCATCTGCGTCAGTTTACTGTCAAGCCAAGCATGGACGAGCCCGATGACACGCAGCTAGCATCCTCCCCGACTCGCTCTGAAGGAACCTTTACCCTCGCCCCACTTTCCCAGCCGCAGGAGACCCTGAACCCGAATGCAAGCATGTCCTCCCGCCGCCTCGCTTCCACCGGGTCGCACAACAACTTCAAGAGGCTCACCGCCGACGATCTGCAGACCTTTGAGGCAGAGGGTTTCATTCAGCTTGGAACCCTGCATGAAGCTGTTTATGCTGTTGTACAGGGTTTCGGCTTCAGTTTTACAGGTTGCAAATTATAACCCAAGCAAACCCTACAAGAGCCCTGTAACAAGCCTGGTAATACCAAAAGCAAACACGAAGGCTCTTAGACACTGGGAAAGAGAAACGCCCCTCGGCAACAACACCGAGCCAGATTCGCTCAATATAGGCCCTAGGCAACTAGTAATACTGTTCTTTAATAGTGTTCGGAAACAGTTCGACATATATATATATATATGTACATATGTATATGTTATGTCATATATATATGTATATAGTTTACTTATTTTTCTAGCTAGTTATCCGTTTATTGATTTTCTATTTATTTATCTTTAGATCGTGCAATATCGCCCAAGCCCAACGCCCTATTCTAATTACGAAGGCCCCGCTTGTAGCACATTCCTACAGTGCTGCCACAGATAAAGATGCCTAGACCCCAAGACCCAGACCCCAAAAACCCTAAACCCTGAGGCCCGAACCCTGAAAACCTTAAGACTCCAAGCCCTAATCCCTAAACCCTAAAACTCCAAGCCCTAACATCTCAACCCTAGCGATATACTCAGGGAAGGGATCGAGAGTGGAATGCCGGGTCCCACGATTTTAGCAGAGCATCAACCGAAAGCCACGGATACTATAGGGGTCTAAGTAATTACGTACTACACTGTTTTGGGGGTTCCTCATTTTAGTTATGGTATAATGGGCCCGAAAACCATATTCCAATTATTAAGGCCCCTATAGAACTTGCAAGCAAAAAACAGATGGAACCCCAATCAGAACAGGATAATCGACAACAGTCAACAGCCGCGCACGAGCTTTCGTATCGGTCGTACTTGTAGGAACAGCACGCATACCGAGCTGTAGCAGTATCTGAAGCATTGGGAGGTGTTGCGAGGTGTGGGGGGCTCAAGGTCTGGATTCATGGTTTTTGGGCAGTTTCCACAGCCAAGTATGGATAGGAGGAGCTGTGGATTTCGGGGCCGATTTGACAAGGTGAGCACACATGGTGCTCAAGCTTCAATCCTGAACCCTCACATCCCAAGCCAACAATCCTCAATTTTGCAAAGAGCCAGCCATAAGCCCTCAAAGCTAGAACCGAGAACGCCGAGAGCCCCAAAGATCCGCAGGAGCAGGAAGAGCTCGAGCTTCGACACATTCGTGGGGAATGGAAGGTGGCCGTGAGGCTTGGACGAAGAGCTCCCTTGAATGAGTGAAGGGCTTAGGATTTCGGATTTGGGTATTTGAAGTTCGCGGCCGAGGGTTTCACAAACTGACACAGAATATTACATGCTGCCATCGAGCGTGCTTTGACGGCGACAGTGTCTGGTCTTCTTTAACTGTGCTGTAGCTGCTGCTGTTGTTGCTAATTACCCCCACTGCAGCCGTGATACCTCGCTGTGCACAACTTTGGTGGCTTGTCATTTCCAACGAATGTAAACAGAATAGAATGTTTTGGCGGTGGTTGGCAGAGTTGTCGTGGGCAGTTGTTATCGTGGTACGAGCAGTATACTAATGTCGTAAGTTTCATTGCGCCGATGGCAACAACGGCGACAACAACATCAATGACACAGCCCACTGCCCGCCCCATTCGGCATCCAGTAAACCATCAACTTATGATCGTCGGCAGACACCAACCATCCTTAGCTCAAACGCCAAGCTTGCCATCATCGTCTGCTGAAGTCTGGCAGCAGAAGGGCCCGGCACCCTGTCCTTACCCCTGACCCGAAGCAACCAATCCTGCCGCAGCCCAAGCCCTCAACCACCGACAGCTCCGAAAGCTCGGACAGGGATGCGATCGAAGAGTACGAGGAGGCCTGGTCTACAGCGGGTTTCCATCGCAAGAACGCAGTAGCCACAACACACGAAGCAATCGCCTCTGTCGTTGCATGTTCATGTCGATCATACTTATAATGGTTCTTGCCAGGGGCTATTTCCACTCCTCCTGCAGGTGCTGCACTGTCTACCACGCTGCCGTGGTTGCTAATAGCAAGAGTAGGAGTAGGTGTAGCAGTAGTGTAGTAGTAGTAGTTGTTGTAGTTTTAGAAGTAGTAGTAGTGGTAGTGGTAGTGGTAGTAGTAGTAGTAGTATAGTCGTAGTAGGTGTAGTAGGAGTAGTAGCAGTAGTAGTAGTAGAAGAAGTATTAGTAGTAGTAGTAGTAGTAGTAGTAGTAGTAGGCGGCCTCCCCACTACCCACTACCCCTGTCGCATGCGTTGCTTTTGTGGGGAGGGGGGTGGGGGGGGNGTATGTAAAAGGGGTAGTTGGTAGGGTGTTCAAGTTGTGATGATGTTCGTTGTTGAAGATGATGATGACGATGGGTTAACGCACCAGGTGGAGTACTTTAAAGACCGAGTAAAAAAAGCCTTCCCCCAACCAATTTCGAGTTTTCGCTGAAAGCCCTCGCAAAGGCAGAAAGACAACGTAGAAAAGTCCAGAGGTAAGCTTGGCAACTATATAAGATGGCCGACGTCACGAAAGTACTGTAAATACCAAGTAAAATGGCTCTTCCGGAGATGTTGTTCGGGGTGTCGGCGTAACAATGTCGTCATCTTTCTTCCCGGACACCCCCCCACCCCCCCCCAAAAGCAAGTCCAGAATCGGATGCTGGAGTTTTCAAACTCGCAGGTGAAGTTTGAGGCTTCATAAGATGTTCCTACATGACGAAAGTGCTATAAATACCGAGTACAACGGATGTGTCTTAGAAGANAATGCCCATAGTTTAGGGTCCTTAGGTTAATGCAGGATTTATATCATCAACAGTAGTAGTAGTTGTAGTAGTACTAGTAGTACTAGTAGTAGTTAGTAGTAGTAGTAGTAGTAGTAGGTGTAGTGGTAGTAGCAGTAGTAGTAGTAGTAGCAGTAGTAGTAGTAGTAGTAGTCGTAGTAGTAGTAGTAGTAGTAGTAGTAGTAGTAGTAGTAGTGGTAGTAGTAGTAGTAGGTGTAGTAGCAGTAGTAGTAGTAGTAGTGTAGGAGTAGTAGTAGTAGTCGTCGTGGTAGTAGTAGTAGTAGTAGTAGTAGTAGTAGTATCAGTAGTGTAGTAGTAGTAGCAGCAGTAGTAGTAGTAGTAGTGGTAGTGGTAGTGGTACTACTAGTAGTACTAGTAGTACTAGTAGTACTAGCAGTACTGGCAGTACTAGTAGGACTAGTAGTACTAGTAGTACTAGTAGTACTTATGGTACTAGTAGTACTAGTAGTACTAGTAGTAGTAGTAGTAGTAGCAGGAGCGGGAGCAGGAGCAGGAGCAGGAGCAGGAGCAGCAGCAACAGCCGGGGCAGGAGCAGCAGCAGCAGGAGTAGTAGTAGTAGTAGTAGTAGTAGTACTACTACTACTAGTTACTAGTAGTGCCAGGTACTAGTAGTACCAGTAGCACTAGCAGTGGTGCAGTGGTGGTAGTGCAGTGGTGGTGGTTGTACGGCAGTACTAGTAAAAGTAAAATTAGGCCTATTTCTTATCGTTATGGTGGCGGTAGTGGTAGTGGCGTCCTTGGTGTTATGGGCAGTCGTTGTCGTAGTCATAGCCCTGGTAGTAGTAATTGTCGCCGTTTTGCAACGATTGCTACTACCACCGTTACTACTAAGCCTACCACCTACTACTACAACTATTACTTCTACGTTTATTTTTCCTGTTTTTACTACTAGAACTACTACTACTACTACTACGACTATTCCTGTTTTTACTAGTGCTACTAGTACTGCTACTGCTACCACTACTACTACGACTACTACTGCTACTACTACTACTACTACCACTACTACCACTACTACCGCTACTGCCACTGCCTCTGCGACGACGGCGACGACCACGACGACGACGACTACTACTACTGCTACTTACTGCTCCTGCTTACTGCTACTGCTTGCTGCTACTGCTACTGCCAATGCTTTACTGCTGCTGCTCCTGCTCCTGCTGCTGCTGCTGCTCCTGCTCCTGCTCCCGCTCCTGCTGCTGCTGCTGCTGTTCCTGCTACTGCTACTGCTACAACTACTTCTATTGCATTTCTATCACTACGATTTCTACTGCTTCTGCTACTTCTGCTACAACAACAACTGCTACTACTGCTACTACTGCTACTACTGCTACTACTACTGCTACTACCACTACCCGTGCTACGACTAGTACTACTACTGTTGCTAGTACTGCTGATAATAATAGTATGACTAGTACCATTGCCACTATTTTTCTTATAACTATTACTACGCCTACCACAACTTCAAAAATCTATTACTACTGCGACCAGCACTGCTGCTGCTCCTCCTACTACTACTACTGCTACTACTACTACTACTACTACGACTACTACTACTACTACTACTAGTACTACTACCACTAAAACTACCACTACCACTACCATTACCTTTCCGACTACTAGTACTACTACTAGCATTACTAATGATAATGATGGGAATACTGCTAGTACTTGTACTACCATTATCACTGTTGCTACAACTAGAACAACAACAACCACTACTACTTCTTCTACTGTTAACTTTTACTTCTGCTTCTACTACTACGACGACTACTACTACTGGAATTGGACTGTTGTTAGAGCTAGTGCGGCCCCACGACGTCCTAGCTCTTTCCATTGCTTTCCGTCTTAGCTTTTGACGACAACATTAGAGTGTGAAACAGGTTGACGCGCAGGTTGTGCACACTGCCAGACCTGCCACAACTGCTCAATCTGGCTTTATTATTCTTGTTTTTACTTTTCTACTACTACTACTACTGCTGCTACTGCTACTACTACTACCACTACTACCACTACTACTACGACTACTACTACAACTGTTCAATCTGGCTTGCTGTGACTGTGAACAGGTCCTGACAAGCTCCACGCAGGAGCGCTGCAGCAAGACATGAGGGTACTCACCGTCGAGCTGGGTTTAGGCATGGTCGAGTTCTGCATATACTCTGCCCGATGAAGCATGTCTGCATGCTGCATGCATGTGTATTGAGATGACGGCGGAGGCAGTGTGACACAAGCTTTACTCTCCGTTGATATCCATGTTGCGGTTTTGGTAAGTTTTGCAGTCATGCCTGGCAGCCTTGTTTGTTCTTATCTTCTTCTTGCGATTTTTTCCGATGTGAATTTCGTATAGTTTTGTTGGCGCGACTTTAAAAGCTCGAGTCTTTTCGCGTTGGAATAGCACTTTCATCGGCACGTGCACTGTTTCGTCCAGAGCAGCAACGTCATCGTCATCATCATCGTTGTCATCATCATCATAGCGATCATCACTATCATCATCATCAACATCATCATCATCATGCTTTCATCGTCATCCCCAGCACAGAAAATATCACATCTGGACTACACAGCAATCCCCCTCAAGCAAGAAGGAAGAAGCTGGAAAATGCTCGAGGTTTTGCGGTCACGCAAGGCCCGACGGCCCACTACAAAATGAATGAGACCTTAAACACGCGCAAAAACATTCAACAACACCATCAACGAACACATTGGCATCTGCCACACTTCCTAAAAACACAACATAAACACAGCAAGACAAAAGTCATAAACAAACAATTCCGCAAAACATCGTTTTCTGCACGACAACTCGGTGCAAAAATCGAGGCTTGCCAAGTCTTTTCAAAACCCTACACAAACGATCGACTCGCCCTTCGTGGCGGCAGACGTGCCCACAACTGTATCAGTGTCATTATTGTTATTATTGCTGTTATTGCTCTTCTTGTTCTTGTTGTTTTTCTTGTTATTTTTCATGATTTTTCTTGCTCTTGTTGTTGTTATTCTTCTTCTTGTTCTTTTTTCGAGTAGTGGTGGTGGTGCTGCTGCTGCTGTTGATGGTTGTTGACAGCGGCGGTGTTGGCGGCTGTGGTGGTGTTTTTTTGTTGGTTCCGCCGCCATGAAATGTCAAGGCGCAGATTCCTCAGACCGTCAATTCTCCAGTGTACTGTGAAGGACATCTACTTGTCGTGGGACCAGGCCGTAGATTTGCTGTCGGTGGATTTCGTATCCGGAAAGTCAGACGTTGCGGGCGATAAGCCGGAGTTTCCCTTTCAGCCCGGAGACCCTCAGGCCGATGCTTCCCTCAGGCCCATGCTTCATGCTTCAAGGCCTGTAGCCTGCATTTAGGGCCTAGGCCCTGGGCCTCAGGCCTGACTCAACGCAGATATTGTAGGACTTCAGCCTACAGCCTCCCTTAAAAGCCTCCAGCTGCCAGGTTTATGCCAAAGAGCAGGAACTGATTTCGCAGAAGCTACGAGCACGAGAGAGCATGGGATGGAAAGGCCTGGGCCCCTGGGTTCACTGTTGCTTTGAAGATGACCAGCTCGGGATCATCAGGATGCTGATGGACAGCGGCGGTACTATGGCTGCTACCGTTGATGGTGCTTGTGTCGGTCATGGCGAGGGCAAACATCAGTATGGACTGAGCAATGATGCTGATGGCGATGACGATGGGGATGGGGAGCGTGCTCATATGGCTGATGCTGCTGGTTTTGCTGCTCATGCTCATGACTTCTGATTCTACTGCTGCTGCCTGTGGTGATCACGATGCCGATGGCAATGACGGTGATAATTGCGAAGCTGACGAGATGTCACCATCTCGGGCTTGCTGACGCTCAAGATGGTCATCACGATTGCTGCAGATGGTAACGAGTCTGGGGAGGGCAAAGAGGATGGTCTTGAGTACCTGTAGGCTTCTGCTGATGACGGCAGTAAGCAGTGTGAAGATCCTCGGGCAGACGATTGGATTCATGACCGTTGGCTTACCCACATGGCGGTAGGGATGCGGATGATGCCAGAGTGGGTGTTGGTGTCTCTAATAATCGAGATATGCACAGACACAGACAAGAGCAAACACAGCAACAATAACAAACAACTTCACACTTAGACTGGTTCATCTGACTGCAGCAGTTTATCCTGAAGGCTCTTAGATGTCACATAGCACAAGACTGGTCATGGAGAAACATAGCAATTCACAGGGAGCTGCTCGCACTTTCGTGAATACGCACAAGCACACGCACATGCACACACACACACACCCACACACCCACTCCGACACTTACTATTACACTTACACGTACAATTACACTTACACTTACACTTACCCTGTTACTTACACTTACACATACATACACACACACACACGCACGCACACACGCACACACACACACACACACACAAACACACACACACACACACCCACAGTCACAGAAACGCAAGATTCCACGCCGTCCGCAACGAGAGCAAAAATTGG